>PVIU01021894.1:0-30570 GCA_004026605.1 Ondatra zibethicus
GTGTGTGTGTAGAGGTCAGAGATTGTCGTCAGTTATCTTCCTTAATTACATTCCACCTTATTTTTGACAGGGTCTCTCACTGAATCTGTTTTGGCTAGAGTGGTTAGCTGATGAGTCTCCCAAGATCTATTTCCCTCACCCCAACATGGGTGGGTGCATGGGATCCAAACTCAAGTCCTCATGCTTACTTGGCAGGTACTTCACCCACAGAGCCATGTCCCCATCCCCCAATTTTGACCTTTCTAATGTTGCTTGTGGCACACAGTGAGCTGTCCTTTGCAGTGGCCATTAGATGGCATGGGTTGTCAGCTACACTGCACTGTTCTCGATCCAGATGCTGAGCCTGTGACCTCACACCCATCTCCATAGCATTTGTTTCATTCCAGAGGTGCTGGTTGCAACTTGAGTGGTCAGTCCATCCAACCTGCCCATCTTACTACCGCCAACTTGATCATTCTCACGTGGCCTTTTGGGACTTAAAAAAAAATAAAAATCAATAACTTGCTTCAGTATTTTCAAAAATATTTTGCTAGTCAGGTTGTATATTTAGCTACACTGGAGCCAAGAAGAGACTAGGAAAAACAAACTTATAATTCAGAGACGTGGCAGATAGTGACATTGGCCCATTCATAGTCCCTTGGCGCTCATTCTTCCCAGCACAAGAGCCTGTGGCTAGCAGCCTGGGCACTTTCCCTCAGCTATGGCCAGTGCTAGAATTAGCTAAGCGCCAAAGAATGTAGCTGGGATTCAGCTTAAGATAAAGACTCTGGTTTCCTGGCTTCAGGTGTGTGTGTGTGTGTGTGTGTGTGTGTGTGTGTGTGTGTGTGTGTGTGTGTGTGTGTGTGATTGGCTTTTACAGTATCTCCTAGGGTCCCCCAGTGGTAGAGCCTCAATTGTGCATAACTATAACATGCTCACCCCGCTTAGCTTCCTTATCCTGTTTGTGTCACTTTCCAGCTCCCCTACCAGCACTTGCTGAGCTTTCCTCTCTCCTTGCGCATCAAATTAATGCTCATGCGCCTGTCTTTCAGGAATCCAGACTAAGACAAGAAGTCTCACAGTCATGGTTAAGGATTTCATAATTTTCCTGAGAGATACTTTTGAGCACTTAACACAATTATATTTGGTTTTTCAAGACAGGGTTTCTCTGTGTGTCGCCCTGGCTGTCCTGGAACTCTTTCTGTAGACCAGGCTAGCCTACAACTTACAGAGTTCCACCTGCCTCTGCCTCCTGAGTGCTGAGATTAAAGGTGTTCGCCACCAACGCCCGGCACAATAATAGTTTTAATGCTATGTATGAGAGAAACAAGCAGCAAAGGCTCATAGGAAGTGTACTCTCTACTTGGGTCATGTGGGTTCTACTCGCTTTTGAGATATTAGTAGGGGTTATGAGATTTTGTGATCAAATCAATTTAGGTCAAGCAAAATTAAGCAAGTTTCTTTCCTGGGTACTCCTGTAGGAAATGTGGGACTTAGCAAGTTTCCATATGTCTTCCCATGATCCTCTGCCTCAGCCTCCCATGTACTGTGATTATAGGCCTGTGCCATCATGCCTGGCTGGGACATAAAATTTTATATACAAAAACTAGTGGAATAATGAAGCAATCAGGCCACAATCAGTCAGATGCACATGACTTACAATGCATTATACACACAACATAAATAGATTCTCTAGAGCAGTGGTCCTCAACCTTCCTAATGCTATGACCTCATAGCATCAGTTCCTCATGTTGTAGTGACCCCCAACCATAAAATTATTTCATTACTACTTCATAACTGTAATTTTGCTACTATTATGAATTCTAATGTAAATATTGGATATGCAAGATATCGGATTTATGACCCCCAAGGGATCCTGACCCACAAATTGAGAACCACTGACTCAGAGAAACCAATAAAAAATTTTGTGAGTCCAATGGTGGTGATACACACCTTTAATCCTAGCCCTTGGAAGGCAGAGGCAGGAGAATCTCTGTGAGTTTGAGGCCAGTCAAGTTCCAGGACAACCAGGACTGTTACACAAAGAAACTCTATCTGGGAAAAACAAAACAAAAAAAAAAAGAAAAAAAGGAAAGAAAAGAAAGAAAGCTATGTAAGGAGATAAAATAAATAACTACCCACCACTCAAAATATAGACAATGCTATAATAAATAACTATCCATCACTCAAAATATAGACAATACTATAATAAATAACTACCCATCCCTCAAAATATAGACAGTGCTATAATAAATAACTACCTACCACTCAAAATATAGACAATGCTATAATAACTTACTGGAAGTTAGGGAAAATAAAACAGAAACAGAAAGCAGAGAATAAATAGAAAACCAAGTAAATTTCCAATGTAAGCATTTGCATACCAGTAATTATGTTAAATTTAACGGCCTGGTATAGCAACTACAAGGCAGGGGTTAGCAGAGGACATTTACAAAGTGACCCAACTATATATTGTCTACAAGAGACATATTGCAGATATAATGATAATAGTTTGAAAGTGAAAACACATACAAGTTATATAATTCAAGTATTAGTCAAAAGAAAGCAGGAATGGCCATATCATCAGCTAGAGTGCAGAGAAAAGAACACACTGCTGGCCGGTGGTGGCGCACACCTTTAATCTCAGCACTCTGGAGGCAGAGGCAGACGGATCTCTGTGCATTTGTGGCCAGTCTGGTCTACAGAGTAATTCCAGGACAGCTACACAGGGAAACCCTGTCTCAAAAAAAAAAAAGAAAAGAAAAGAAAGAAAGAAAGAAAGAAAGAAAGAAAGAAAAGAAAGAAAAGAAAAAAACAATACAATATTGTTGCATTACATAATAATCAAAGGGCTTATATATCAAGAAGGCATCAGTTTCTGTGTGCATATGCTGCATATCACAGAGCTAAACGTGTGAATCTAAAATTATAGGACTGGAGAAGTTGCTCTGTGGTTAAGAGTACTTTCTGCTCTTGGAGAGGACCTGAGTTCAGTTCCTAGCACCTACATGTGTGCACATGCATGCGCACACACACATACACACAAATTACAAAAAAATAAAACTTCAAAGAAAAATTATAGGACTGGAAGGAGAAATAGACAAATCTACAATTATACCAGGATGTCAATGCTTTTCTTTAACGATCAATAAACAGCTAGGCAGAAGAAGATAACACAGCCATCCACCAACTGGATGGAGTCAACACTGAATAAGCCAACTGACAGCAGAATGGATTTTTTCAACTGCCCATGGAACTATACCAAGGTCCTGGGCCATAAGGCGAACCTTAGTAAATTCCAAAGAAAGCATATATCGTGATCTCTGCTTTGTGGTGTCATCAATAGCAGAAAGATAAGAGGAACATTTCCAAAGCTATAGAAACTAAACCTAACACTTCAAACAAAAAAGAGGAAATCTCAGGTGAACCGAAAATGTATGCTGAAGTGAGTAAGAATAAACGTAAAAAGTGTATCAGACATAGTACTACTGAGAAGAAAGCTAAAAGCAACACAGGCCAACAGTAGCTAAGAGCAAAGCTTTCCAATCTGTGGTTTAATCCCACCTCAAGAACAGAAAAGACCAGAGTACAGTTGAGAGAAGGGAAGAACGGGTTTAGACGGGAGGAGAGAGGTCACTGAGGTTGAACACAGGATAAAGAGTTAGAAACCAAACAAAAAGGTGATTCTTTGCAAAGGGCAATAAAATTTGGGGCAGTTCTACAAATCCATACATGTGACAACATGACAGAACTAAACACATGCCTTTTGCCAGTGTCCACTTCTTGGTTTGTGAACTACACAGTAACTCTACGGAATGTAAGACTCGCAGGACCTGTCTGAGTCACATTCGCGCTGACCTGTGGCTCTGCTATCTCAAGGGAAAATGGGAGCTAAGTGTGTGGGACAGGCCTGGAATCCCTAGCACTTGGGAGGCTGAGGCAGGAGGCCCTTGAGTTCAAGGCCAGCCTGGCCTATACAATGACACCTTATCTCAAAAAGAATACATTTAAAAGTTTTTAATTCAAGGAATTTGGAAATGGCTGTGCAACTGAAACGTTATTTATGGAACAGTGCTGTGGTTTACAGTGTTTTCTAAAGTTCCTGACAGGAAAACTCCAGGGTGTTAAGAGGGCTTATAACAAATGTTTTTTAATAATACAAGGTTCTGGGACTTTCCAAGAGCCAGGCTGTCTTTGTCTAAAGGTTGTCTCATCTCTCAGGCTCCTTCTTAATTAGTGATGCCGAGGAGGGAACAGCCAGCTTCAGATAGACTGGAACTTCTTGTTCTAGACACAAAACTTTCTCAGTGTAAATAGAATCTTCTTTGACTCTAAGTAGCTATCACACATGTCCTTTTTAGTGTATGCATGTGTGTGCATGCACATGTTTGAGTGAGTGCGTGCGTAAGCGTGTGTGTAGCTCAGCATAGTCTGGAATTCACTGTGTAGCCCAGGCTGATCTAGAACTGTTGACCCTCCTGTCTCAGCCTCCCCAAAAGCTGCTATTACAAGTGTGTGCAATCATGCCCTGTTCTAGTCTTGAAGTAAAATAAACTCTTCAGAATCTTACGCATAAATAGCAAAACAAGCTCTCAATTGGCACTTCTCTAATAGATTATCACAAATACAAATGGAAAATCTTTCGTTATGGTTTACAGGATGTCATCTGGTTGAATTCAGCTCAGCTTTCTTCCAGTCATCAAAGCAGTTCGTTAAAAATTATTTCTTCATGTGTGTGTTTGTGTGTGAGAGAGAGGGGGAAGGGAGAGAGGAAGAGCGAGAATGAGAGATGGAGAGAGTGGGAGAGGGGAGAGAAAGAAGAGACTGTGGCTGGCCTAGAACTCACTCTGTAGCCCAAGGGGGCCTCAACCTCACAGAGATCCACCTGCCTCTGTCTTCTGAGGGCTGAGCTTGAAGGCATGCTCTGTGATGGTCACCTCAGAGTAGTTTTCCACTCTGTTTGCTAGTTATCCATAAGGAGGGTTGTCTTCCATCTGGCCACTCAGCTGTAGGAATCTGTATGGTTTTCTACCTTTGTCTCCGTCACCTTTGCCCCAGATGCTAAGCAGTGCAAGGTTCAGCAGCCCTGGAGGTGAAGGATGTGGCTCTGATGTCAAGAAAAAATTCCCACTCAACTACAGGGAATAACGCTGGCAAATTGCCTCAGCAATTAATGTCAACTCTTTCTTTTTTGAAATAAAAGATTGGGTCCAAGCTTGGAGTGATGGCGCACACCTTTAATCCGAGCATTCAGAAGGCAGAGGCAGGCCGATCTTTGTGAATTAGAGGCCAGTCTGGTCTAGAGAGTTCCAGACCTGCCAGGGCTATATAATGAGACCCTGTCTCAAAATTAAAAAAAAAAATGAGCAAGTACAGTGGTGTATAGCTTTAATCCTGGCATTTGAGAGCCATGAAACAGGTGGATTTCAGTGGGTTTGAGGCCAGCCTGGTCTACATAGCAAAGTTCCTGAAAGTATGTTAGCTGAGTTATTATTGTTGTTGTTGTTGTTGTTGTTCTGGTGGAAGCTCCACCCCAGCCCCTGGCATCCATATACCAAAAGGGTCTGGGATGTTCTGGCGGAAGCTCCACCCCAAGCCCTCCCCCATCTCTCTCCAAACCCTGCTGCATCTCAGAAAGCCCACCAAATGATGACCCCTCTCCCAGAGATGCTCAAGACCACTCCCACAGGATATTTAAACTACCACTCAGAAAACAAACACATTTTCTGGTCTTCCCGTTTTCCTTTCCCGTCTCCTCTCTCAGGGGCTGGAGAATCATCTGGGAGCATTTTATCCATTAAACCTGGGCTTTTGCTAATTCGATTTGATTTAGTCTGATTTGGATTTCTGTGTTGACAGAGAGGCTTATCGGGGTGCAGAAACTTTTCATTTATTATTATTATTGATATTATTTAAAGGTTTGATACAGTATAAGTAGCTATCTTTAATGAGAGGCAGAGGCAGGCGAGTCTCTGAGTTTGAGGCCAGAATGATCTACAGAGCAAGTTCCAGGACAGCCAGAGCTACACAGAGAAACCCTGTCTCAACAGAATCAATAATAATAAAAATAAATAAAAATAACTATCTTTTAAAAGATTTTATTTTTATTTGTAATTACATGTATACATGTGTGTCTGAGTGTGAACCTGTGAGTGCAGTGCCCACAGAGGAGAGACATCAGATGCTCCTGAAGCGGAGTTACAGGCAGTTGTGAGCTGCCTGGCGTGGATGCTGAGAACCAAACTCAGGTCCTTTGCAAGAGCGGTACCTGCCCTTAACCACTGAGACATCTATCCAGCCCCAATGTTTTTGATGGTTATTTGTAAATTTGATTCAATTTTATAAAGTTTACCTTGCATTACTAAATAAATCTGTGATGAACAAAAGAACTAAAGCCTACCAGATGTATAGCTGTCAATCAAGATACTGAATAATTCAGTAATGTGTTCAAGACTTAGCCATAGGCTTAAAGAACTTTAATGCTTTAAATAATTCTGCCTTGTCACAATTTACCTGAACAACTGGCTAGAACTTGATGCAAATGTAACCAAGTGAGTGGGAATATCAGAAAAAGCAAGTGGGCTGGGGGCGGGTACTGGCTAGTGCTGGGACCTAGGAAATTCTTCATGCTATGGATGGGCTATACCACTGAGCTAAATTCCTACCCTACCCCTTTTCACTTTTAATTTTTTACTCTTTTTAAAAATTATTTTATTTTGCTTTGTTTATAGTTTATAACTTTTAATTTTGAGATAGTATCTTACCCCAGGCTGAATATGAACTCACAGCCCAGACAGGCCTTGAACTTCCAATCCTCCAACCCTCAAACTCCTGAATAGTTGGGATTACAGGTCTGTGCCATCAGGCTCGGCCCACAAATCTTGATCTCCTGCCCTCAAACCCAACATAGAATCAAAAGAAATTAAATATACGCAATAACGCAAAAAAGTCAAATCTCTTAGCTGTGCTTCCTGTAGCTGATGCATGAGTGTTAAAGCAGATGTCGGGGCTGGGGCTGGGGCTGGGGCTGGGGCTGGGGCTGGTTCCCTGGCAAAGTGCTTGCTGCCTGAACATAAAGACCTGTGTGTGCAGCCCCAGCGCCCACATAGAAAGCTGGGTGCAGTGGCACACGCCTGCAATCCCAGAGCTGGCACTCTCTGGCTAGTCCAGCCTAGACAATCGGTCATCTCCAGGTTTCATGAATGACCCTGTCTCAAAAATAACATGGAAGAGGGGCTGGAGAGATGGCTCAGCCATTAAACGCATACTGGTCTTGCAGAAGACCCAAATTTGTTTTGACACCTTCTGGCCCTGAAGACATCTGCACTCATGTGCATATATAACCCTTCCACACACATGCATATGCACAATTAAAAATAAACATAAATCTTAAAAGCTAATAAGGTTGAGAGCAATGGAGGAAGACAACAATGTCAACTTTTAGCCTCCACATGATCACACATGGGTGTGCACAGGCATTTCCACATGCACACATTGCATCTACACACAAATATACGCATGTATATGCATTGGCCAGGCAGTGGTGGCACATGCCTTTAATCCCAGCACTTGAGAGTCAGAGGCAGGCGGATGTCTGTGAGTTCGAGGCCAGCCTGGTCTACAAGAGCTAGTTCCAGGACGGCTACGGCTGTTATACAGAGAAACCTTGTCTCAAAAAAAACAAACAAAAAGGCCCCCCCAAAAAACAAACAAAAAAACCAAATGTATATGTATCACTTTTGATATTTATAACTTATTTGTGCATGGAAAAATGTGCTTCTGGTTTTCTTTTTCAAGTACTTAATAACTAGAATTTATTTTTAAATCAAACTATTACCAACCAAAGGAGACAGATTCAGGTGAAACCAAAAAAATGCAAAGTACATTGATTTGGATCACGCCTTATAAAAGAATTGACACACACAAAATTCCATTGGCTCTTTGATGCACAGTCATTGTTATGAAAATAGGGAAAAAAAATTAGGAAGTCTCCAAATTAGGAAACTTTAACTTAACTGTGTAACTTCTGTTCAAGGAGTCTGTTTTCACTCTGAGCACTTTATAATTTCATTGGCCTACAGAAACTTGCAGCATCCCATTTATAAAATGGAAAGGTAGACTGGCAGCGTTTCGCAGCCACCCACAAGCTCTAGGCTGTGGCTCTTCTTCATAAGAAATAGTGAACCAATAAGAAACAGATTCATTGGCCCTTGAGAGGTGGAGGCAGGAGCATCAGGAGTTCCCTGCCAGCCTTGGGTACCTGAGGCCCTGTCTCAAATGAGAAGAGGCAGTGGAAGGGGGGAGATTTAGCCCAGCAGGACCAGTGCAAAGGACTGCTAATAAGCCTCAAGGGGCTTGGCCTTGATTTTGCCCAGGTGCAGTCAGCATACCTCAGTTAGGAGCCCAGCTTCAGGAAATAATCCATATCATCTCCTGGCCATAAAAATGTTATCAATTCACAAGCAAGGTTTCTGTCATTATTTAGGCAATAAAACAACTTTAGATCAGAAAAGACTGTGGTTGAGAAGGCATAACCATTCAACTGGGAACGCGGTTGTATAGGTCCTGTGTAGCACGTAGGAGGCCCTGGCTTCCATTCCCAACACCACATGAACAAAAGACACGAATACAAAAAAAATGTTCTAGCCAGTATTAGACACTGACAAAACTTTTATTGACTCTAAATGGAACAACAGTTTGCAAATCCTCATTACCCCCCCCCAAGCAAAGAAAATTATAAAGTTGCAACTGACCAGCCTACTTAACACATTTCACTTAAAGAGAAAAGACGACAAAGAATGAACACTATGTCTACTTATCAGGGAAAACCACAGTAAAGGTTCACAGTTCAGCCCAAGACCCCTACAGTAAGCAAAATGAGAAGGTTGGAACTTCTATTGGCGGTCAGTTGACAGATTATTCGCTAAAACACCAATTAGCTAACATCTTCAGGACTACTGTTACAAAGATACTCAAAGCCTGTGTCTTTAAAGCTACATTGTTCCAAACACATGGCAGTGAACTATTTACCCATCTTCCTTGGGAGGAGTGAACCAGCCCTTCTTCTCATGCATCTGCACCACGGAGTCATAGGACTGCTGGGCCGTTTCTAGATTATATTGATTCTTATCTGCTCCAAAGCGCACCCTAGCTTTGCCTTTGACTAAGGTGGCATTGATCTGCATGATGACCGATTCTATGGAGTAGGCGCTGCTCCAGCCCTGTTTTGTGAGCAGTTCCATACACAATGCCCCTCCACCCAAGACATACCCTCCAGACAGAATAGGTGACTCGACGCGAACAAACGGAGGATCAAACGGAAAGTTATCCTTAAAAGAAAAGTTCAGCAAAATATATTCTGTGCCTTCTTTTTCTTTCAGAAGCTGAAGATCACCATACAAGGGACTATCAGGGTCAACCTTCCTCAGTTTAACGTGCCAGTCATATAAGCTGTCATTTATCAGTTCCACGGAGTAAGTCCCTGATTTGTAACTCTGCGATCTGTATATCTCTCTCAGTTCTTTCATAAGTCTGTTTGAAGCATGCACTGACCCAGACACGGTACCATTTAAATGGTCTTGCCTTTGACTCTTCCTAATATTCTCTAATATTGCCAAATGTTCTTTCTCAATCCCTTCGTCCTCTGACTTTTTCTCACTACTAGTGTCTTCTTCTTTCAGCTCATAATGATCCAAGTCTTCCAGCCCGTCAGCTGCGTCTTCCTCTTCATCCTCCGAAGGCACCTCTTGGATGGTCGCTTTCTGAGCGATGGGGACCGGCTGGTCCAGCGTCTCCACATCCAGGTGCTCAGGCAGGTTATATAAGCTGCAGAGTTCACAGATCAGCCACTTGAGCTGCTGACGAAGCGAACTGTTGGGCTTCGAATCTTCCAGACGTTCCAGGATCGATGTGAGATCTGGATCGTCAGAGTCCACGAACCATATCGGCGGAGAAGATGGGTAGGACTCGGTGATGGTGCAGTGCAGGGTGAGCGGCGGCGGCGAGGGCGGGCTGCCCGCCGGCGCCGGCGGCACCAGGAACTGACACTGCAGCTCATCCAGCTGCCAGCTCACGATGCGCAGCCGCTCGTGGTCCTTGCCGAAGATGGACGCCAGGAACTCCAGCTCGGCCTTAAGCCCCGACGACATCCTTCCTCTCCGGTCCTCCGAGACGAGTGTGGAAGCGAAGCAGCCCCGCGAGACGCCTGCTGGGCTGCCACCGCCCCTGGGGCCGCCGGGCCGGGCTCCCGCGGCTCCGCCTCTGCCCGCCTCCGCGACCCGCGGAGCGTGGCCGCCGCAGTCATAAGTCTGAGCACAGTGTCGCACAATCATCTTCAGGGCCTTTTCATCTTGCATAACGGAACCTTTTGTTCTTTTTTTTTTTTTTAAAAATTGTTTTGAAACAGTCTCGAGTATCGGGGGCCTGGTTTTGAACTCTGTACATAGCCAAAGATGGCCTTGAACTCCTGGTCCTTCGGCCTCTGCCTCCCTCCGCACCCAGCGCTGAGATGACAGCGCCACCTCTCCCAGTTTACGCTCTACTGGGAATGGAAGCCAAGGCCATGCGCGCAGTCCAGGCAGCCGAGCTACAGCCCAAGGTTGGTCTAACAGAAACCTGACACATCCTAGGCAGCAGATCTCCCCTTTCCACTTCTGCCCCAAGTCTCTGACAACTACCATTCTACCCTCTGTTCCAATGAGTTTTGCTTTAGAGGGTCCATGGAAGTGATATTTGTCCTGTGATAGTTGTCCTTATGTGACAGAATTATTTCACTGAACATCTTCCAAGTTCATTGATGTGGTGCCGGTAACAGGATTCCCGTTGGTCCTAGGACTGAGTAACATTACCATTGCACATATAATGTCCATATATATCTTTTCCTATTTTGTTTTATTATTGTAATTTATTTTTGAGACAGGGTCTTTTGTGGCCTGCTGTGGTACTTCCTATATAGCTGAGAATGATCTTGAACTTCTGATCTTTTTACCCTCACCTCCTGGGTGCTGGGATTACAGAAATGCACTACCACAGCTGCTTTGTGTTGTTCTAAGAATGGAACTCAGGGCTTGAAGCATGCTAGGCTACATCCCCAGCCAGTGCTTTCTTTATTCATTTCAATAGACATCCTGGCTGCTTCTGTATATTAGCTATCTTGAACACTGCTGCAATGAATGCCATAGTAAAAACATCTGAGACCCTGATTTCAGAGCTGGGAGACAGCTCAGCGAATAAGAGCACTTGATACTCAAGCATAAGGGCTGGAGTTTACATCTTTAGCACATTTATAAAAAGCTTGGCCTGGTCGAACATGTGCCTCTAACCCATTACTGTGAGGCCCAGAGACTGTTGGGCCTTGCACACACAACACACACACACACACACACACACACACACACACACACACACACACGAGAGAGAGAGAGAGAGACAGAGACAGAAACAGAGAGACAGAGAGAAATGGGATTGTAGAATCCTAAGACCCTTGTTAAGAGACTTCACAGTGGTTTCCAGCTCAGTGAGGGCACCGGTTTCTCCACATCCTTGTTATCAGTGAATATTTTTTTGGTTTTATTATTTACTTATTTATTTTTATCACGCCCCCCCACGAGGTGTGAAGTGGTAGCTCTTGGTGGTTTTCACCTGTCGTTTGCTCATCATTTAGTGAAGGTAAGTGGTTTCACAAGTCAACGCTTCCTGTCTTCTCATGAGAAATGCCTATCGAGTCCTTTGTCCATTTTAAAACCAGGGTTTTGTTTTGTTTTGCTATTGAGTTGTTAGTATTTTGAGATATTAACTTTAACCTTTATTTTTATTTTCTGTGTGTGGGTGTTTGGCCTGTGTGTATGTATATGCACCAAGTGAGTGTGGTGAGTGTGGAAGGCAGAAGGCATTAGACACTCTGGGACTGGGGTTATGGGTGGTTGATTATTGCCATATGGATGCTGAGAATTGAACCCAGTTCTTCTTAACTGCCCAGCCATCTCTCCAGCCTAAGATATTAACTTTTTATTTAGTTTTGTTTTTTGGTGTTTTTAAGACAGGGTTTCTCTGTGTAACAACCCTGGCTGTCTTGGATCTTGCTCTATAGACCAGGTTTAAACTCAGAGACCCGCCGGCCTCTGCCTCCCAAGTGCTGGGATTAAAGGTGTAAGCCACCAACATATTAACCTTTTAAAAAATTATTGCATTTGTTTATTTTGGGAAAAAGCATATGCAGGGAGGTCAGGGGACAAACTCGGTGTCCATTCTCTTCTTCCACCATGTGGGAGTCTCTATGATCAAACTCAGGTTGTCAGGCCTGGCAGCAAGGGCCTCTATTCACTGGGCCACCTTGCCGGTCTGAGATATTAATTTGTTTAGACATCTGTAAAGTTTGAAGCATTTTCTGGCATTCTACTGATTGCTTTTTCCCTCTGTGGACTATTCTGACCCGGAACTTCTTAGTTTGATGTAATCTTATGCGTCTATTTTTGGCTTTGTTGTCTGTGCTTTTGGTTTTGTATGCAAAAAATCATTTTGCTGAGCTCAGTGTTGTGAAGATTTGCCCAGTCCTGTGTCTTGTGTCTGTGCCTAACTTGTTTTGAACTGACATTTGTAAACGATGTAAGACAACTGTCAAACTTATTCTTTTGTCTGTTTTGTCCTAGTTAGAGTTTCTATGGCTGTGATAGAATACCATGACCAACTAGGATATCTGTGGATAGCCAGTTTTGGTATCCTTATGAAGGATCACTTTACCATATATGTCCATTCATTTATTTATTTCTCTGCTCTTTTTTCCTCTTCCATTCTGTATGTATTTCTCTATGCCAACACCATACACTTCTGCTCACTATAGCTTTGTAATATATTTTGTAATGAGGAAATACGAAGCATCTATCTGTATTCTTCTTGTTCAGTATTGTTTTTAATGTTTGAAATATTTTATGATTATATACCGCTTTTTTTCTATTTCTGGGGAAAAAAAGCAACTTGGAATTTTCTTTTTCTTCCTTCCATCCTTCCTTTCTTCCTTTCTTTTTTTTGTGTTTTTTTGAAACAGGGTTTCTCTGTCTGTGTAACTCTGGCTGTTCTGGAACTCCCTCTGTAGACCAGGCTGGCCAAGAACTCACAGAAATCTGCCTGCTTCTGCCTCCTAAAGTTATGTGCCACCACTGATTGGAACCACTTGGATTTTCATAGGGATTGCATTGAAACTGAATTCTGCTTTGAGTAGTATAGATATATTAGCAATATTAAATCTCCCAACCCATGATTGCAGGAGGCCGTCCCATGCTTTAGTGTGTCTTTCATTCCTTCAGCCATGTTTTATAGCGTTCAGTATATAAGTCTATCTTCTTTATTAATCCTTACATGTGTTGATCTTTTTAATGCTGCTGTAAATGAATAAATTGAATTTGTTTTTTTTTATTTTCTGCTTTTAGTTTGTGTGCTGCGTATGTCAATATACATGTGCATTCCTCTGTGAGTGCACATCAATGCACTCTATGCTTTCTGTGTTTTTCTTTTTTGAGACAGGATCTCTAAGGGAACCTGGAATCTCACTAGTTTTGCTAGATTGGCTGGAACCCAGAAACACGGGATCCACCCGTCTCTACTGTGACCTCCCCCAGCACTGGGATTACAGGCTCACAACCACTGTGCCCACTGTTTTACATGGTGCTGGGCATCTGAACATGGGTTCTTGTGCTTATACAGCACAGCACCCATTTTACCCACTGAGCCATCTCCAGGGCCCTGAAATTGTTTCCTTAGTACCCCTTTAAAGATTGTTAGCTAATATTACATTGAAACAACTAATTTTTTCCTTTAAAACAAAACAAAACAAACAACGTCCCCCCAAAACAAAACAACAGCAGCAACAACAAAGCAGCCAAGCTCTTTCTATGCAGTGCAGATTGGTATTGCCATCACATTGCTTCTGCCCCAGTCTTCGGAGTGCTGGGGTTGCAGGAGTGTGAGCAGGCCATCTCTGACTTTAACAAAGCTCACTGAATTCATTTATTACTTCTAATAATATGCATATATATGTATGTTTGCAAACTTGAGGGTTTTCTATGTCCAGAATAATATAATCTGTGGGCAGATAATTGAAATTCTTCCTTTCCAATTGAAATAGCTTTTCTTTCATTCTCTTGCTTAATTGCTCTGACTGGGACTTTCAGTACTATGTGGGGTAGAAGTGGTAGAAATGGGTGTCCTTGCCCGGCTTTTGACCCTCCCAGGCTCTTACCATTATTACCTGACGCTTAGCACACATGGCGCTTATTGTGCTGGGTTCTTTTTTCTATTTCTGGTTTGTGAAGTATTCTTCTGCATGTTTAATCCTGTGAAATGATTTTCCTGTGAAATGTGTAAGAGGCTCATGTGATTTTCGTCCTTTGTAGTGTTGGAGTGGTGTACGGCGTTCATTTTTATTCACGGAACCACTCTTTCATGCCATCTGCAGATCTCATGGGGTCACTTTAGTGTGCTGTGCTGCTAAATTATGTCATTAATAAATTGCTAAAGGTATTTACATATATGGCTATCAATACTGTTGAGCTAGGGGTTGGAACAGCTTATCCGGATGAGCCAGGTTCAGTTCTCAGTACCCACAGCGTGGCTCACAACCATTTGTTAACTCCAATTCCAGGGAGATCAGAAACCCTCTTCTGGCCTCTGCAGTCACCAGGCACGCATGTGCCCGCATAGACATACATGCAGGCAAAGCACCCATACACATAAAATAAAAATAAATGAATCTTTAAAAAGCATCTTAAGTGGGTACTGAGCTGTACTCTCCCCCTCCACACACACACCTTGTGTCATTGACAGCTTTGTATAAGGATGGTGCTCACTTCGCGAAACAAACTGAGAAGTAGCCCTGCCTCTTCTGTGTTTTGGAAAAGTCTGGGAAAGATTGGCATTAATTTTTCTTGAAATGTTTAGTAGAATTCACCAATGAAGCCATCTGCTCTTGGGTGTCTCCTCCTCTTCTCCCCTCTTCTTCTCTTTCTCCTCCTCTTGCTCTTCTTCCTCCCTTCCTCTTCCACTGCTGTCCTCCTCGCCTTCTTCCCCTTTTCCCAGTTTCCTCCTCCCCTGCTCTTTCTTTTCCCTCTTCCTCCCCCTCCTCCTCCATCTGTGCTTCTCTAGGTAGGGCCCAGGGTTTCACACAAACTGTCACTGAGAATGTGCTAGAGCCCTGCTGCCGAGCTTTTCTTTACCAGGGTTTTAACTGCTCACTCAGCCTCTCTAAGAGTTACAGGACTGACTGCTCAGTTGTTTTATTTCTCCATACTAGAGTTGGGAGCATATAACATTTATTTTATAAAGTGTGGTGTGTGTAATACAGTGAAAGTGTGGCAGTCACAACTTTCAGGAGTTGGTTCTTACTACCAGAGAGCTCCGAGATCCAGCTCAGGCCATCAGGCTTGGTGGCAAGTGCTTTTACCTTTGCCCCCATCTTGCTGGCTTTCCTTTTTGAAGGTAGCCATTTATCACTAACTGGCTAAACCACTAAACATCCCTCCTAGAGCTGCTTTTGCTGCATCACATATATTTTGGTATATTTCATTTCCTCCCTCCCTCCCTTCTTCCTATTTTTCCTGCTCTCTTTTTTTCTTCCTTCTTTTTGGGGCACTGGGCCTTTGTGGATTCTCAGCCCACTCCAGTTCCTGTTGTGTTTTCATTTTCATTTATCTCAAGGTGTTTTCTGATTGCCCTCTTGTCTTCTTTTTAAATATTCTGTTGTCTGAGTCTGTTGTTTGATTTCACATATTTGTGAATCGCCCAGGCTTATCTTTGCTGCTGATTCCTAGCTTCACTCCAAGTGGTCAGGAAGCCATAGTCGTCTTAACTTGACCTCTTTCGGCTGCTCTCACATGTGAGAGTGCTCAGCCTGTGCTTCAGAAGAACGTGTGTCTTGCTGCTGTGGAGTGGAACATTCTACTGTTACTTCATTGGTAGTAATTACATGAGTCTTATTTTTTTATTTTTATTTCTTTGTATGTTCTGTGCTTTCAGAGGCCAGAAAAAAATGTCAGATTCCCTGGAGCTGGAATTACAGACAGCTCACAGGTGCCCAAGGACATGGATGCTGGGGACCAACTCAAGTAGCCTGAAGAGCAGTCCACACTCCTCACATTGTGCCATCTACCCAACCCAGTCACATCAATTTGTGTATCACAAATATACAGTGGCCCTGTATATTTAGATACCTGATGCTGTTTGCATACGCTTCTGTGCTTGCTATGTCTTCCCAGTGAACTGTCCCTGCTAGCATTCCATAATATCTGTCTGTTTCCTGCTGACAGTTTTTGCCCTGCTCAAGTGTGGTCACCCTGTTTTCTCTCCCATCCATTTGTTCCCAGTCTTTGTGCGGGCCTCTGGAGTAATGCCACAGGGAGCTTTTTTCCCTTCCTTCCTTCCTTCTTTCTTTCTTTCTTTCTTTCTTTCTTTCTTTCTTTCTTTCTTTCTTTCTTTCTTTCTTTCTTTCTTTGTATTCTTGGCACTTGGTATTTTCTGAGTTCTGTCCTTGTTCTAAGGTGCAGAAAACAGGTTCCCCAAAGCAGAACCATTGAGCACAGGCTCACTTCCCCTTTTCCCTACACACTGGGAAGCCAGGAGCTGTTCTGGCCTGCCCTCTGTACTCAAGCTCTGGTGAGTCCTCAGCTGCCCTCAGGCGTCAAGAGACCTCCAGACTCCCTACTGACGCCAGAAATCAGTCCCTCAGGCAGCCCCAAGAAACCCTGGTGTTGACCTCTTGGCTCCATCCTGCTTATCTGCACCCTCACCAGGAGAAGCCTCCAAGCCTTGTGGGCCTATCTGCTGCCTTCCGGGAAGGTTTCTCTGGAGGAACTGCAGGCTGCCTTGCTCCGAGTGACCTGTGGCATCTGAAGCATGCTGAGTCCTGTCAGCACTCTTGAGACAAGCAAGACAGAAAGCCAGCCCCTCAGGTGGCCCCTGACCCCAGAGAAGTCAGAATGTTTGATATTCAGTCCACTTCCGTCTTTCCCTTCCCATGGAAGACCCAGGGTACTGAGTTCCCACAGCCTCGGGTGGGCCTGTGCTGATGAGAGAGACTCCGTAGGGAAGGTGCCAATGTGTCCCAGCCACTTTCGCATGAAACTCTTTCTCCTATTTCCTAGGATGCAGGAGCCACCTGGCTGGTTTCTGCATTTTCACAAAGGGAAGAGGCCCACACATTGATGTGGACACCTTGTCCCTGTGGGAAGAAAAATGATAATGGTCTACAGCTTTTTAATCCACCATGTTGTTGACGTCACTGTGACTCGGCACGTTAAAAACTGTTCTCATGTATTAATTCTGCAAAATAGGGGGTTTTCTTGTGAGGCCTTTATAGAGTACAAGACACTTTGTATTTCTCCCTTCCTTATTTTCTCTTGACCTCCTCCACTCTCCGTTTGTCCTGCCAACTGCCTAACTAGTCCCCACAACCATCCCCATTTTTAAAATCTGGGATTCACATGTAAGAGAAAGCACACCATGTCTTTCTTTCTAATTCTGGCTCCTTTTGCTTAATATTACGGTCTCTAGAATCATCCATTTTTCTGCAAATAATATACTTTCACTCTTCTTTATGGATGAATAAAACTCCATTGCAGGAGCTGGTAGGATGACTCAGTGGTTGAGTACTGCTCTTTCAGACGGCATGGGTTCAGTTCCCACCGCCCACATGGCAGCTCAGAACTGTTTCTGGCCACTGCAGGCATCAGGCACACATGCAGGGCACATGCATACATGCAGGGGGAAAAACATTTATACACATAAAATAAATAAATCTTTGTAAGAAATAAAAAAGACCTCTGTTGTGTATATGAACCATGTTTTCTTTACCCATTCGTCTGTCAGTGAGCACTGGGGCGGATCCCATGACGTGGCTATTGTGGGCAGAGATCTCTAGAGTAAGTTGGCTGTGCTGAGTAAATGCCCAGAAGTTCTATCTTTACTACTTTTTTAGGTATCTCCACAGTGATTTCCACAGTAGGTACACTAATTTACATTCCTACCAACAGTGTACCAGGGTTCCTCCATCTCCTATCCTCACCCACATTCCTTCTTGTTTGACTTCCTGATGATCGCCATCTTAGCATAGTTTTGATTGGAGTCTCTCTTATTCTGTCTCAGTTTCTTAGCTGAGGTCTTGCTCTTCCATGGCTGTGCGCTTTAGGCTGGTCCTACCCACCTGGCAGTTCTCCCTCTTCTATCTCCCACAGGCACTTCCTTCCGACAGGCTTCTTCCCTCCAGACTGTCAGCCTCTAAAAGCTCCTGGAAGACCTAACAGTGCACAGGCTGACATCAAAGGCTCTGGCTTGGCCTCTTGATTTTCATTTTAGCCTAATGTTTACCTTGTGAGAAACACTCTCAGGAAGATGTCCAAATGGTTTTCCACCAACCCATCCTCCACCACCACAAAGTTCCTGTGGCAAACTGGAGGCTGGTTAGGGAGCCTCTTCCTCCATTTTCCTGCATTTACTAGGCTTCCTTGCACTAAGGTGGATAGCAGAGAAAAAAAAAATGTTTGTCTTCTCTTGATATTTGTAGCAATTGAGGCATGTCGGAAAGAATGTAAAATGGTGGGGTGGGGTGGAAAGATGACTCAGTGCATAGAGTGCTCACTCTGTAAGAATGGCGACCTGGCTTCATCTCTAGCAGAGACAGAAAAGCCACATGTGGTGGCCTAGGCACGTAATCTCCCTGTGAAGATAGAAAAATGACCTATGCATTAGCAAATGAGGCAGAGATGGGAGGATCCCAGAGACTTGCTGGTCAGGCAGTCTAGCTAAATCAGCCAACCCCAAGTTCAGTGAGAGACCTTGTCTCAAACAATGATGTGAAAACCACTGAGGAGGCTACTCAAATTTGACCTCTGGCCTTCAAACACAATTGCACATGCACACATACACCACACGCCCTGGCTGGCGTGAGAATGACCCCCATAAGTTCATAGTTTGGATATTTGGTCGCTGTTGGTGGAACTGTTTGGAAATGATTAGGAGGTGTGACTTTGTTGGAGGAGGTGCTTTACTGGGAGTGGATTTTGAGGTTTCGAAAGGCCACGCCTAAACTGGGAGTGGTGGCCTACTCCTTTAATCCCAGTAGCCGCAGAGGCAGGTGGCTTTCTGAGTTTGAAGCCAGCCTGGTCTACATAATGAGTTCCAGGACAGCCAGGGCTATGTAGAGAGATCCTGTCCCAAAACAATGACAACAGCAACAAAATAAAAGGCACAAGCCAGCTGGGTGATGATGACGCACACCTTTAATACCAGCACTTGGGAGGCAGAGGCAGGCAGATCTCTGTGAGTTCAAGACCAGCCTGGTCTATAAAGCAAATTCCAGGACAGCCAGGACTGTTACACAGAGAAACCCTGTCTTGAAAAACACGAAAACAAAACAAAACAAACAAAAAGCCCATGCCATTCTCAGTTAGCTTTCTTTGCTTCATGATTGTGAATCAAGATTGTTCTCAGCTGCTGCTCCAGCACCATGCCTGCCTGCTGCCATGCTCCCCACCATGATGGTTGTGAACTGTAACCCTCTGAAACTGTTAGTAAGCTCCCAATTAAATGCTTTATTTTATAAGTTTCCTTGGTCATGGTGTCTCTTCACAGCAATAACAAAGTGACCAAGACACACACAGAGTATAGGATGGACTTAGAAATTCTTTTTTCTCCATATCAATTAATCGTAGTGTGTGTGTGTGTGTGTGTGTGTGTGTGTGTGTGTGTGTGTGTGTGTGTGTGTGTGATGGGGATGCAACAGGCATTGCACAAGATGAGCAAGTGCTGTGCCACTGGCTGGGTCACTTTCCCATCAGCTAACCTTCAGCAATGGACTCTGAAGTACTGGAGAGATGGCTCAGCATTAAGAGCACTTACTGCTCTTGCAGAGGACCTGAGTTCTGATCCCAGTATCCACTTAGCAGCTCACAACCCATTCCATTTCCAGAGGATCTGACACTGTCTTCTGGCCTCTAAAGGCACTGCATGCATGCGGTGCACTTACATACAGACAAGCACGCATATGCCTAAGACAAAAAGTAAAAGAAACTATGTTTTTTTTTAACGGACTATGAGATTGGATGACAAAGAAGAATATCACATTCGTTTGCAAGGCTCAACTGGGAAGTCTTTAATTGGATGAAGAGGGATTGGAGTTATCATTCGTTACCGCCACCATCTGGAGGTAACACTAGAATGTTTGTTACCACAGGGCCCTGTTAGCATGAGTACCCGAGCCTGTGAGGCACTGGTTCTGAATATTGAAAATATGCTTTTTCCTCTTTGAGAATGACTTGTAACCCTCTGATCTAATTCCTGCCAAAGTTTCAGGGAAGCTCGAAATGACTCATTGAAAATGCCATCCCAGAAGCCCCGATATTACAGAGGATTTGTGACATGCCTAATGATCTCCATCTGTTTTCAGCCCCATGGCCCTCACCACCTAACTGTTCCTCCTTGTGCTGTGGAAAGCACCATTCTGCATTAGTGTCTCTACAGTACCGGATGGCAGCCTGGCAGGGGACACTAGCCAGCCTAAACTCTACCCAAGACAGTGCCAGTGTCCTTGCCGCTATCTTGCTCCCTTAACCCTTGCCAGCTCAATTGAAAATTTCACGTTTACTGGCGGTGGTAGTATATACCTTTAATCCCAGCACTTGGGAGGCAGAGGCAGGCAGATCTCCGAGTTCAAGGCCAGCCTGGTCTACAGAGTGAATTCTAAGACAGCCAGGGCTACACAGAGAAACCCTGTCTCAAAGAAGAGAGAGAGAGAGAGAAAAGAAAATTTCATTTGCTTTCAGCAGCCATGTATTTATTTTTGTAATGCTGCGGATGGAACCCAAGACCTTTTGTGAGCATTCTCCCCAAGCTAAATCCCTAGCCCCATGACCAACTTTAAAGTGAATTACGCATTCCCAAATGCTTGAGTGCTTCAAATTTCCTTTCAGTATTTTACTTAAAAACTTGCCAGGAAAGAGGTGTCTCACCAAATAAAGGCTTGCCATAAATCCTGATGATCTTAGTTCAATACCCAGAATCCCAGGTAAAGGTGGAAGAAGGCTGAAATTCCGTCTTCTGACCTGCATACATATGTTGTGGTATATGTGTATGAGTTCACACATACACAAAACAAAAACCCTGAATAAATAAATAAACATAATACATTAAAATAAAAATTCCCAGATGTGGTGGTTGGTGCACACCTGCAATCCCAGTACTCAGAAGAGGAGGCAGGAAGGTCAGGAGTTCAGGACTAGCCTTGGCTACTGTGAGGCCACCCTGGGCAATTTGAGATCTTGTCATAAAAATAAACCAAAGCAAACCAAACCTCCCCCAAAACAAAACAAAGCAACCCCCCCCAAATCCCAAATGATCATGTAGTAGAATGGACTCTTTCCTTGGCTGGAAAATCACACAAATATTCAAGTATGTATATTTGTGTGAGCAGCAGCGCAATAAGGATATTGAACAGCTCCATCACGGGACCCTCATCCTCCTGCTCCCATGTGGTCACATCCACCCATAACCAACACCACTGATCTGCTCCTGTCGCTGGACTTTTATAGTTTTAAGACTGTCCTAGAAGAATCACACAGGGGATCCCTTCTAAAACTGGCTTCTTCCCCTCAGTGTAATGGTTTTGAGGTTCATCCAAGTTGGAGTTTTCTATTATTATATCAACAATATAGTATTATTTTAAATATTTTTATATTTTTTTCCAGAGACAGGGTTTCTCTGTGTAGTTTTGGAGGCTGTCCTGGAATTCACTCTGTATTACCAGGCTGGCCTTGAACTCACTTCTGCCTCCAAACGCCTGTCTGCCTCTGCCTCCTGAGTACTGGGATTAAAGGCATGCAAGACCCAGCCTAAATATTTTTATTTTTAAGTATGTGTGTGTGTGTTGGTGTATGTGTGTGTGTGTGTGTGTGTGTGTGTGCCCTCAAATGTGTGCACAGAGTATAGGTGCCCTGGAAGACCAGAAGTGTTAGATTTCCCCAGGAGCTAGAGTTGAAGGTTAGTGAGATGGCTCACATGGGTGTTGGGAACTGAATTCAGGTCCCCCGCAAGAGCATCCCATGCTCTTATCCACTGAGCCATCTCTCTAGCCTTCATCTGGTCTTTCCTGAAGTTAGTTTGCTAAGTAGAGTTCCATTTTAATGGTCAGATCACTCATTGTTCACCTAGTCACCATTGAAAGACATTTGGGGTGACTTCCAGTTTGCAGCTGTAAGAATTTACAGACAGATTTCAATGTGGACTTCGCGTTTTCATTTCTTTGGGCCGATGTCAGCAACATCTTTTCTGTAGATGTTGGGGAGGAAAACTCTTTAGCCCTGTAAACCACTGATAATCTCTGTCATGGGTCCCTCCTCCTCCACCGCCACCACTGTCTTCTCTCCCTTCCTCTCCTAAGCAATTATTTTAAAAATGTAAAAAACATTCTTTAGCCTGTGGCCCTTCCAAAGCAGATGCTGGGTCTGGTTGACTCACCTGTCTTACTTGAATGACCTTCGCTCTGGGGTAAATACCTGAGAGTAGAATTAAGACATCTGCTCAGCCTCAGAAGCAGCACTGCCCTCTTTGCAGCCTTTCCAGCATGCATGAGGACTCCAGCACCCTGTATGGATGAAAGTGTCTAGTCTTGCCAGCATCTCGTAGCCATTCCAGTGGGCATGCATGCATTCGTACCTCCCAGAAGTCTTTTCTCTCACTTCTCTGCCAGCTAAGGTCAAGTGAGTACCTTTGCGCTGGTGGGTTTGGTATCCCTGTGTCTCCTTGGGTGAAAGTCGGCTTCTCTTCTATCCATCTTCTAATTACTGGTTTTCATTTTTCACCGTAGCATTTCAAGCGCTCCTTCCATCTTCTAAACAGGAATCCTTATCAGATGTGGGCTTTGCAAACAACTTTCTCAGGTCATAACTTGCCCAATTTTGCTTCTTCATAGGCTCTTTCATAGAGAAAACCATTTTTCACAAAGTGCAATGTGCATTTTTCCTTTTGTGAGCTGTACTTTTGACATCAACTCTAGGGATTATTTCTCTAGCTCTGAATTTGAAGATTTTTTTCCCAACCACTATTTTTCTAAATGATGTATAGTTCTATTTTATACTTCCGTTTCTGTTCCCTTCTGAGTTCATTTCTATGTGAGATGGGAAGTTTAAGTTGAGCCCCCCCACTTCCCCTGATGTTCAGTGGCTCCAGGATCCTGTTGAAAAGACAATTTTTTCTCAACTGAATCGCTTTCACACCTTTGTCAAAAATTGGTTGTCCACATTTCTACTGGTCTATTTCTGGTTTCTTTATTTTGTTCCATTGATTTCTGTGTCTATTGATCTATGTGATTAGCTCCTTGCAAAATGCCAAGCAGCTTTCATGATTATAACTACATAGCAAGCCTTCTGTGCTTAGGTGTGTGTATAGTGTATTTGTGCATATGTGTTTTGTGTGTGCACATGTGTGTATAGACCAGAGGTTGACATTGAGTGTCATTTTCAGGTACCGTCCCTCACAGTTTTTGAGACAGATCTCTCACTGAATGCGGGGTTCACCGATTTGGCTCGGCTAGCTGGCCAGCGGGTTCCAGAGACCCACTTGTCTCTCGCCTTCCCAGTGTTGGGATGACAGACACGGCTACTGCAGCACCTGGCTTTGTAGATGATGACAGGTTTTGAATTCAGATCTTCATGCTTGTGAGCACTTTACTGACTGAACCATTTCACCAGCCAGCCCTTGGTAAGTCTTAAAAACAGGAACTGAAGGCGCCTCCAACTTTATTCTTCTTTAAATTGTTTCACATAACCTAGTGACTTTGCCTTTTCAGTTTAGAATAACTTGACTATAAAACAATTCTGACAGATTTTTGACATCTATAGATATTTTGGAGGCAGTTGCCACAGTTCTTTGGTGAGTTCTCCAATTCATACTTCCATTTATGGGCTGGAGAGATGGCTCAGAGGTTAAGAGCACTGACTGCCTGTCCAGAGGTTCTGAGTTCAATTCCCAGCAACCACATAGTGGCTCACAAACATCCGTAATGGGATCTGGTGCCCTCTTCTGGCCTTCTGTAACCCAGGCTAACTTTGAATTTGAGGTGATTCTCCTGTCTTCGCTCGCTTGAGATTACAAGCTTACCACACTCGGCTCTCTGTTTTCAATGTGTTGTTGTTGTTGTTGTTACCATTGTGAATTTTTGGAGACAGAGTTTCTCTGTGTAACAGCCCGAACTGTCATGGAACTGGAACTTGCTCTGTAGATGAGGCTGGCCTCAAACTCACAGAGATCCATCTGCCTCTGCCTCCCAAGTGCTATAATTAAAAGTGTACAACACCACCTAACTATTATTGTTATTTCTGTTTATTTTGTTTTTTGCTTTGACAGGGTTTTTCTGTGTAGCTCTGGCTGTCCTGGAGCTTGCTTTCTAGACCAGGCTGGCCTCCAACTCAAGAGATCTGCTTTCTGGGGTTAAAGGCATGCAATGCTATGCCTGGCTATCACCATCACTAGTAGTTGTAGGAGTAGTAATATTTTGATCATAATCTCACATATCCTAGATTGGCTATAAACTCAATTCAGGATGACCTTGAACTTTTGATCTTCCTGCCTCTACTCCCAAGGGGTGGGATTACAGATTTGTGCCATTATAGTACTACTAAAGATACTATCTTTAACTGGTTTATGTAGTGCTGGGATTCGATCCCAGGGCTTTGTGCATGCTAGGTAAACACTCTACCAATTGAGCTACAGTCCCTGTTTTGTATCTTAAAAGAAAAGTATTCAATCTTTCATGGTTAAAAATAACATTTGCAGTAGCTGGGCTTGGTGGTGCGCGCCTTTAATCCTAGGACTCAGGAAACAGGGGCCAGCCTGGTCTACAGAGTGAGTTCCAGCATACCCAGGGCTACACAGAGAAACCCTGTCTCAAAAAACAAAACAAATAAAAACACGCAAAAACTATTTGAAACAGTGTGTGTGTGTGTGTGTGTGTGTGTGTAAGCCTTATTATTAACTTGAGGAAAATTATCTGTCCTCCTAATTTACTGTGAATGGCTTGGGCTTTTTCTTTCTTTCTTTCTTTTTTTTTTCTTGGATGGCAGTTGACTTCTGCCAGCTGCCTTTTCTGCATCATTTGGTATGAGCACATGATTTCCCTCTGGAATCCCATTGTCAGGTTGGAGTCCACTAACTTTGGGAGCTTTGTCTCCCACGATAAATCCCACTCATAGTTGGCTCTTATTTTTCATTGCTGTCATCATTTACTAGTGTTTCTGTCTGTGGCCAGAAAGGATGTCTGTCCATCTGTCATGCTCTTTCCTTGCAATATCTACTTCTGGTATTGGCGTCGTGGCAACACTGCCCTCCTAAGGTGAGCTAGGGCTCTCCTCCCACCCCTGGAAGAGCTTCTAGAGAGTCAGCATGCTACTCCTTACACATTTGGCAGCACCTCCCTGTCAAACTATCTTGCCTTGGGTTTTTCCTTTCTGAAAAAAATGTGAATTTAGTTTCTCTCAGTAGTCATTTGATTAACAGCAGCAATAACAACAGCAGACCAGCAGAAAAAGTTTGTTATCTGACTGGCCCAGCATCCAGCACTGAACTCTATCATTATTCAATTCTTTCTCTCTCTTTCTCTCTCTCTCTCTCTCTCTCTCTCTCTCTCTCTCTCTTTCTCTCTCTCTCTCTCTCTCTCTCTCTCTCTCTCTCTCGGTTTTCAAGACAGGGTTTTTGATTGTTTGTTTTTGTTTTTTTTTAAGTTTCAGTTATTTTTATTTTATAGATATGGGTATTTTGTCTGCATGGAAAGAGAGAGCTGACTCTATAGAGTTGTTCTCCAACCCCCCGACACATACTACATGGCATGTGCACACACATACACATATATCATGGCATGAGTACCCACACACACACATCATACATACAATAATACCAAATTTACCTACTTGAGGTAAAATTGCCATGCAACAGCTGAATTCGGTATAAATCCTCATGAAAGCACAGAACTTTAGAGATTAAGAAAGAATTCTATTCAAATCATTGTGAGCAAATCAAATCACTTGTAAAATTTGTCTGGCTTCCAGTCTTTCTGTGACAGCAGCCCAACATTCAGAGATGGAGGAGCCACACCTATGGAGCCTTCGGCATAGCAGTGCACATGCCTCATTGCTCCCCAGAGCTCTCCTTGAAAACACAAGTGTCTGAAAATTCTCTGATCATGGATTTGTGGACAGAAGCTATCGCCTGCCCTGCAAACGTGGCGATCTGACTTCGAAGGTCTTAAACCCAAGTGAACGCCAGGTGCACGTGTCTCTAACCCCAGCACTCTCACAACAAGACAGGGGTGGGGCAGGACAATCACTGTCTGCCATATCAGAAATTCGTGGACCGGCTAGCCTAGAGGGTGCCTCAAACATAGGGCATGGCAAGGGCTACCAAGGTTGTCCATTGTGGTATGTGTGTGGCCTAGCATAGCACTTGCACATACATACACACAAATTAATTGATTGCTCAGTAAAAAATGACTAGGATCTTCAATACAAAAAAAATGGCTAGGAATTGGGGCTGGAGAGATGGCTCAACAGTTAAGAGCACTGGTTCCAGAGAACCCAAGCTCAATTCCCAGCACCTGCATGGTTGCTCACAACTGTCCGTACCTCCAGTTCCAGAGGATCAGACACCCCTCTGACCTCTGAGGGCAACGTGCACATGGTGCCCAGACACACATACAGACAAGCACTCATACTCATGAAGGAAAAATAAAAGTTAAAATTTTACAAAATGGCTAGGAGTGGTCAATGGTCCATCAAGAGCAGACTCTCATAGGCATATTATATATACTATGGCAACAGAGAGAAATCATGATGACTGTGATGTGGCCAAACAAATCCTAACGACTGTGGGGACAGAAGCACAGGAAGGTGGACTACAAACATCCAGTTTCTTCTGAGAATTATCTAAAACCTCTACCTCAGGAATCGAGACACAAGTATCTTTCTCTGAAGGAGTGAGTTAGGGATAGATACTTGCTATTTACAGGCACACTTGGTCTTGTCAGCGTATTTTAAAGCAAACCCCAGACCATGTCATGGCATCTACCTAATAAAGACATGTAAATCGCTCTAAACACCATGCCTCAGTTGCAGCTTCAAAATGAACAACTGGACTCGGTAGCTGTGTGGTCTAGTGTTTGTCCAGCATGTGCGAAGTTCGGGGTTAAACCCCAGTTCCAGAAACAACAACAACAACATTTTTTCTCCTTTCTTCTTCTTTCTTTCCCTTTTCTTTTTCTTTCTTTTTTATATTCTTGGGCTGGGACTCAAACCTGAGGCCCAATGCCTGCTAGGCAAGCATTTGGTCACTGAATTCCGTTCCCAGCCCCAATAATTTCCAGAATCATCTTGTCTTAGTCTGTACCCAAAGGTCCTAATGAGAACAAAGATTTTTAAGACCTAAGCAAGGTTTCTATGTTGTACTTGGTTGTTACAGCTCAAAAGCTTGTGTTATTCTATAACAGCTTAATCTCCCCTTTACTTCCTTATTATCGATTTATTGAAAATACTGGCTAATCCGTCCTGGGCACTTGTTGATTGCGTCTGCAGGGTGTCCCTTCACTCATTTGCTCTTTCTTCTTAGACAAAGAGACTTCATTGAAGCTTTGTTACCTAGTAGGCCCCATCACAACAACCTAGATCGTAGGTGTTGTCTCACCTGTAGAAAGACTGAAATCCCTTAGTGGAATCAGGTGGCACCAGTCTGGTCCATCTATCAGAAAGTTTCCAGGGTTGATTTTACTTAATGCTTTTGGTGTCCACTATGACCATTGTTGAGATCACTGCTTTCAACTTCTGTTTTTACAAAGGATCCTGCACAGCCGTTTCTACATAGACCAGGCTGTCCTGGGATTTAGGATCCCTTCCTCCTGAGTGTTGGGATTGCAGGCATGCACACCCATGACCAGCTTTTAGTTTTTTATTTTATCATTTAGTCTGGGAGCTGGTAAGCTCACACCTGTAATCTCAGCTCTTGGGAGGCTGAAACAGGAGGAGCACAAGTTCAAAACCAGCATGAGGGTACACAGTGAGATCCTGTCTCCCTAAAACAAACAGAAAGCTTCCCTTGGTAGGGCCCCTTGGCTAGCTTGAGAAAGTCCCTGGGTTCATTTATTCTGCATGCATATGAATTTTTGGCAAAGGAAGGAATTCAAGGCCTAGCATTTGCTGCAGTGTGGTGAAGATGGGCTTGTGGGACCATGATTAAAATCAGAGTGACTTTGGGGTGAGCGCTGACGGCTCTAGACACCAGCTGCTGGAACTCATATGACTTTTTTTGTTTTTGTTTTGTGTTTAAGATTGTTTTTTTTACAAATTATGTGTATGTTTGTGTCTTTATGGGAGTGCGTGCACTTGAGTCAGGTGCTCCTGGAACTGCGGTCCTCAGACGGCCCTGGAGCTGCAGTTAGAGGCCTTGTGAGTTGCCTGAGCGCGTCGTTGGGAACTGGACTTAGGTCCTCTGAAAGAACAGTATGTGTTTTTAACCGCGGAGCCATGACTCCATCCACTTTATTTTGTTTTGTTTTGCTTGAGACAGGGTCTCATTTTAGCCTAGGTGCGTCAAACTCATTAAGTGTCTTAGTACCTGAAGATGGCCTTGAACATCTGTCTGAACCAGTTACGCGCTGCAATCCCAGGTTTGCCACCACCCCTGGCCCCTGTGTCCTAGAGTTTGGAAACTTCCGGCCGTGAAGCTTTTCTGATGTGGGAAGGGTGTTAGATGTATCCCTTTTGTCCTCTGGATGTGTTCTCCACCCTTCCCCACTATGCCGTGTGCCTGCGAGGCCGGTCCCTCTGAAGAGAATCAGTGGATTCCGGTTGGGTTTAGGAACTAGGATGGAAAGAGCAGCCTGAGTTCCAGTGTCCATACTTTCAGAAATAGTACTTTATTAAATTCTTCTTAAATTACCCAGTTGGGGTGTGCCATCTGTTTCTTGCTGGGTCCTGTCTGCTACCGGAAGGCGATTAGCAGCAAAAGGAGCAGATCAAGGCCAAAAGCCCGGGAGGAGGAAGGAGGAGGAGGGACTGAGCAGAGAGGAATGACCACTGGGGACAGAGGTGATAAGCGAAGTTACGTGAGCTGGGCGGGTAGAAGACAGGTCCCAAACAGGCCTAGTGGAGGACTGCGCAAACAGCTCTGTTAGCCCTGATGCATCCCTTTGGAATCCCGGCCTGCTTGAGGGGGTGCCGACCTGCAGGACAGGCTCGGCTGGGTTGTCTGAACTCCAGCTCTCCCATATGCTTGGGGCCTGGCAGTTAGCCAGAGCCTCAGAATTCTCCTCTCCTGGGGGGGACTCTCAGCAGCCAGCAGGGGTCCTGAGGATGCAACTGGAGAGCTTTGGTGACCTCCGGGGGCGGGGGAGGGGGAAGCAGCCCCTAAATCCCGCCCAGAGAGCTGGGGTGGGAAAGGTAAGCAGTGACTCCTTTAGAAGATAGTGCTGTGGCTGCAAAATTCCGAGCTCGAGACTGGTGTGGGAGGAGCTTGGGCCTCTGGCTTGGTAGCACAGTTAAGGAGTGGGAAGACGTGATGCTAGACCCATCCTGTGGTTTCTGAACTCTATTGAGCCATTAAATGTTTTCACTTTAAAATGCATTCACTGGAGGCTGGAGAGACGGCTCAGCAGTTAAGAGCGTGTACTACTCTAGCAGAGGATCTGAGGTCGGTTCCAAACGCCTATCTCAGGTTGCTTACAACTGTCTGTAACTCCAGTTCCAGGCAGACATGATGCTGCTGGCCTCTGTGGGCTCCCCCCACCCCCGGTTTAAAAATTCTTAGAAATAAATACATTTATTTGACCATTTACACAATTGATAACCCAACATGATTCAGAAACAAAATGTATAGGGGTGGGGAGGTATCGCTCAATTAACAGAGCACTTACCTAACATGCTCAAAGCCCTGGGTTCATTCCCAAACACCACACAAACCTCAGTGTGGTGCCTCAGGCCTGCAATCCTAGCACTCAGGATACTGAGGATCACAAGTTCAAAGTCTTCCTCAGCTACATAGTTTAAGGCTGGCCTGGAATACGGGAGACCTTAGCTCATAAATAAAACAGGAAGTACCCACAGTCATATAGTGAGAGGGCTCTCTCTGTCCCTCGTTTCCTGTAGTCCCTATCCTCTTCAAACAGGCAGCCATTGTGGCCTTCTAGGAGAGTTAAAGCAAGAATGAACAAAAGCCAGTCTTCACCCCATTTCCCCCTTTATTGTTGTTGTTTTTGTTTTTCGAAACAGGGTTTCTCTGTGTAGCCTTGCCTGTCCTGGAACTTGCTTTGTAGACCAGGTTAGGCTCAACTCACAGAGTTTCACCTGCCTCTACCTCCCGAGTGCTGGGCTTAAAGGCCTGTGCCATCACAGTCAGCTCTATTTCTCTCCTTTTAACATGATATATTTTACTTTCTATATTGTTAGTATCCAGGCACACCTCGGCCCTGCCCTTTGGGAACCTGGCATTCCTCTGCTTATGGCAAGCAGGTCTGATCGTACACAGGTGCAAAGGTCCCTTTAAGAGACAAGCTCCGCCCACTCCCTATCTCCCCCC
>PVIU01021895.1:0-30567 GCA_004026605.1 Ondatra zibethicus
TGTGTGTGGTGTATGGTGTGTGTGTGGTGTATGGTGTGTGTGTGTGGTGTATGGTGTGTGTGTATGGTGTGTGTGTGGTGTATGGTGTGTGTGTGGCATGTGTGGTATATGGTATGTGTGTGTATGGTACATGGTGTGTGTGTATGTGTTATATGGTGTGTGTGTGTGGTGTATGGTATGTGTGTCTGTGGCATGTGTGGTATATGATATGTGTGTGTGTGGTACGTGGTGTGTGTGTGTGTATGTTGTATGGTGTGTATGTTGTCTGCAGAAGCCATCTGGATCAGATCACCCTGAGGCTAGAGTCACAGTTGGCTGTGAGCAGACGGCTGTGGGTGCTGGGAACCAAACCCGAGTCCTCTACAAGCCAGATCCACACTCTTGAGTCATCTCTCTGCCACCCTCCCCTCTTCTTGTGGTGTCTGTTTGGTAACTGAATGCAGGGCCTCACGCGAGCACTCTACTGCTGAAATATAGTCCACATCCACACCATTATTTAATTTTGATTTATTATTGTTGTGTGTATATGATGTACGTGTGTGGACACGCACAAATCATGACATGTATATGGACGTCAAAGGGCAGCTTTGTGGAGTTGGCTCTCTTCTACCTTTTCATGAATTTTAAGGATTGGGTTTAGGTTGCCAGGTTTGCACAGCAAGCCGCTGCATCTGCTGAGCAAGCTCCTGGGGTTCGACTTTTATTTCTTTGTCCTAACAGTTAGCTCTTCAGGTAATGCAGAATTGCATTGTGATGCCCACCACAGTTTCAACCTCAGTGTCTGTAGGCAATGCCCAGCACAGAGTTGCTGGCTGAACATGACACCCAACCCGGTCACAGACTGACTGGTGTCTAGTGCAGGAGAATGGAACATGGGTAGCACAATATTAAAAAAAAAATCTCCACTCATTCAAGCCTTTGTTGAGATGATGTACACACTCATTTAAGCACACAAGTTATGATTGGAGAGTCGAGAAATGATCTAGAAGTAGCGGGTCAGCTCAGTTATTTTGGTAAATGAATAAATACGTAGTACTATTTTTTTCTTCTAAAACTGAAGACTTACTGTTAGGTCTCAGGAAGTGCCTATGTCCAGAAATGGCAGTCTTGGCCCAGTCAAGCTGTACTATAGAAGGATTTCTCATGGCTAGATAAAAGCCAGTACCTCAGGAACTTGTGAAAGGGTTCCTAGCCACCAAAAGAAGTTATTTCCTTGCCTCTGGCAGAAGGAACACATGGCTCTCCATTGTTTGTATATGAAAGCCCATGCTGCCTTCCAGGCTCCAGGTTTTTCCTTGCCCTGGCCCTGGCCACTCTGCTTATTTTATTTTTCTCTCTGCTCTGGACTCTTCCAGACACCTCTGGATATTTTCTTTCTCTTATCCAAAATAAAAACCTCCTCCCAAACCACGGAGTAGACATTTTGTTGGTTTCTTTACTGTGATCCTCACACACGCTTGCCAGGGTAGTGTAGCTTAGAGATTAAAAAGCAGGTTGTTTCAAGACCCAGCACAATCCACATTTGTCTAAGTATCATCAAAAAACTTATTATTTTTCTTAAAAATTGCACTAGGTTTCTAGCTTATTCTAGAGATGCTCCCAGGCTCCAGCTGTCTATCCGAGTACTCTCTCCCTCCACCCTCCCCCAAGCTCATCTCACCTGTTCCCATCTCCAACCCCTCATTTAGACACCACTTTCCTCCCCTCACCCCAGTCCAACAGTGATGTCTATTCTCTTTCCCCTTCACAGTGAGATTCATGCATCCCCGCCCCCTTGAGCTCTCCTTGTTACTTAGCCTCTCTGTGCCTGTGAATTGTAGCATGGTTATTCTTTACTTTGCAGCTAATATCCACTTATAAGTGAGTACATACCATATTTGTCTCTCTTGGTCTGGGTTACCTTACTCAGGATGACCTTTTCTGGTTCCACCCATCTGCCTACAAATTTCATGATGTCATTGTTTTAGCATCTGAGTAGTACTCCGTTGTGTTAATGTACCCACATTTTCTTTATCCGTTCTTTGCTTGGTGGACATCTAGGTTGTTTCCAGGTTCTGGTTATGACAAATAAAGTTGTCATAAACGAAGTTGAGCAGGTGTTCTTGTGGTGTGGTGAAGCATTCTTTGGGTGTATGTCCAGGAGTGGTATAGCTGGGTCTTGAAGTAGGTCTATTCGCAATTTTCTGAGAAATGGCCATACTGATTCCCAAAGTGGCTGTCCAAGTTTGCACTCCCACCAGAGATGGATGAGTGTTGCCTTTGTGTCACATCCTCCAGCATGAGCTGTCACTTGTGTTTTTCATCTTAGCCACTCTGACAGGTGTAAGATGGACTCGGTGTTTTGATTTGCATTTCCCTGATGGGCTAAGGATGTTGAAGATTTCTTTAAGTGATTCTCAATCAATTCCTCTGTTGACAATTCTTTGTTTATATCTGTATACCATTTTTAATTGGATTATTTATTTGTTATTTTGATGTTTAGTTTCTGGATTTCTAAATATATTTTGGAGATCAGCCCTCTGTCAGATGTGGTGTTGATGAAGATCTTTTCCTGTTCTGTAGGCTGCTGTTTTGTCCTATTGACAGCATCCGTTGCCTTACAGATGCTTTTCAGTTTCATGAAGTCCCATTTGTTAATTACTGATCTCAGTGTCTGCTCAATTGGTGTTCTATTCAGGAAGTTGTCTCCTTTGCCAGTGCACTCAAGGCTACTTCCCACTTCCTCTTCTATCAGGTTCAGAGTATCTGGTTTTATGTTGAGGTCTTTGGTCCACTTGTACTTGAGTTTTGTACAGGGTGATAGATATAGATACAAATCTATTTGCATTCTTCTACATGCAGACAACCAGTTAGACCAGCACCGTTTGTTGAAGATGCTTTCTTTTTTCCATTGTATAATTTTGGCTTCTTTGTCAAAAGCCAAGTGTTCATAGGTATCTGGATTTACTTCTGGGTCTTCAATTTGATTCCATTGATCAACTTGCTTTTGTGCCAATACCATGCGGTTGTTTTTTTTTTTTTTAATTATTATTGCTCTGCAGTAGAGCTTGAAATCAGGGATGGTGATGCCTCTAGAAGTTCTTTTTTGTACTGGATTGCTGTAGCTATCTTGGAATTTTTTTTATATGAAGTTGAGTATTGTTCTTTTAAAGTCTTTAAAGAATTGTGTTGGAATTTTGATGGGGATTGTATTGAATCTGTAGATTGCTTTTGGTAAGAGGCCAAAATATGTTACTTTTTAAAACCAAGAATAAATGCTAGAATCTGCCTGACCACTAGTATTAGGTAGGATGAAGCAACACCACTGAGTAGGTTTTTTTCCCATAAAAGTTTCTGTATTGATTTAGTTACACCCTTCCAAGCTTTTCCTATCATTCTTTTGTGGTTATGATAAACAAAACAACATCCTGAAATTGTTGACTATGAGTCAGGAAAGCACATTTGTGTTTGGTTTATGTCATAAGTTTCACATTTGAGATTTTGCATCAGTACTCCACTGAAAATAAGCTTTGCCAGGCCATTTCCAGCAGGATATTTATGGATAACTGAAGTGCCACTCCCCAGAGCTGGGTATACCATGCCAGCAGTTGAAAGACGGGTATAAAATGGAAATTTTGCAGCTTCCAGGAGAGAAAGACACACACACACACACACACACACACACACACACACACACACACACACACACACACACACACACACTTTTTAAAGAGCTGTCCACCCCCTTCTCTCCTTCCCAGCCCCACTGTAATAGAAGAGAGCCACATGTTAGAAACTGTCTTCGTGGCTCTTTCTGACTGACAGACTATATATATTCTTTCCTCTTTCTAGGTTCAAGTTAAATAGCTCCCGTGATTTTAATTTCCCAAAGAAGAAGAAAACTGTTGCACTGCTTTGTGTTATTTCTAGAGTCAGGAATTGAGATAAAAAATACCTAAAAGGCAATCAGTGCTAAGTTGACTTTTTGTTTTGTAGGTTAATACTGGTGAAGAAGGAATATGTAGCCTATGTTCTTTCTTTCTTCCTTCCTTCTTTTTCCTTCCTTCCTTTTCTCCTCCTCCTCTTCCTCCTCCTCCTCTTCTTCTTTGTTGTAGAATGACCAAGATGTAGCCAGTTTATTCTGAGGCTGTGAGTTTTTGGGTATCAACCTCATTTCCCTTCTGCTTATGTTCTTACAGAAATTTCAGACCAAATGAAAGGAGAGTCATCTAACTATTAATCATACTCTTACTGGAGTTGTTTGGGTCAGAGCCTGGGCCCTGGCAACCATAACAAGCTAAGTTCAACGACTCATCCTCAATAGGCCAATTAAAGAGACAGAGTAGTAATGAAAAAGCAGATTTATTCAAGAACGCCATTGTAGGAAGAAGAACAAAGAGGTTCGGTGACACCTCCAAGTGCACTTTCAGATTGCTCCACCAGATTAGGTTTAAATAGAGGTGGCAAGAGTTGTGTGTGTAGCTAAATGGTCCTGATGAAGATGTGGTCCTGTCATTGTTGTCTCAGGTCCGGTCTCTCCTACTCGGTCATCTGAGAGTTGTCAAAATGACGTGAATGTCTTTGTTGGAGTCAGGCCCCCTTCTGGATGGTTCTAGGTCCTTCTTTTTCCTTTCTCACCAGGAGACTCTGCGGGGAGATTCCAGTTTCTTGGGGTTTATTGTTTGAATACTCCATAACCAAAGGGAGAAGTGCAAGTGTCCGTCAGAGCATCCTGATTGTTGCCACGGCACCTCAAGTCTTACTTCCAACTTCTACTTCTTTGTGGGGGAGTAAACTTGTACATTTCAATAAGGTTGTCCTCCTCCTTCTCGTTATTGTCATTGTTATTATTTACTTAGTGGTGCTGGAGATTTAATCCAAGGGTCTCAGGCAGACTTAGCCTACACTTAACAAATGTGCCACAGCTTCAGCCCCAGGAATGCCCTTCACACACAAAAGTTAGTGTTTAAAAACATGTTAGATGCTGTTGCTGCTGCCAATAGATATCTCTGTCATGGGACTAAAGGCCATTAAAATGTACTGTAAGAGTATTGCCTGGTTAGCATTAAAATACACTGTAAGAGTATTGTCTGGTTAGCATTCTTTTAATCATTGTTTTGCAGCCCTTTCTAAACCAGGAGATACAGGCAATTAAGAGCCTAGTTTTAAGAACTGGGCAAGATATTGTTTCATTAATCTGTCCTTTGCCCCTCTGGGCCTTATTAAGTCCTGTATAAACAAGACTGTCTCTTACCCTGGCTGATTTGGCTTTGGTACACACCTCTCAAGCAACTGTAGCCAGCCTTCTAGAACTGGCTGGCGTGTCTTGAGCAGCTTATCATTCACAGTTCAAGGATTTTTTTTTCACACCTTTGCGCAATTCCACTTTATGATCAGAGGGTCTGATACTCATGAAATCAAGTGAAGGCAGATTAGAAGATAAACATTCAGACTCAGACAATAGTGTTGGGTCTGCATGCATGGTTTTTAAACCAGCACAGGGGGGTTGGGCACTAACACAATTTGTATGAAATGTGAACAAGGGAAAAAGAAGCAGCATTTAGAAATATCTCTGCACCTCCTTTCCAAGGCTGTAATGGATCCCAGGTCCAGCACTGAACACAGAAGAAAAGCTTTTAAAAGGTGTTTTAGATAACGTGTGCACAAGCCATAAATGCTGGCATTTTGTTGGGTAAAATTCTCATTCTGGTAGCAGCATTTGTCCTAACACGGAGGAGGGTGGTACCATGTGGCAAAAATATGTTTCATTTGTCCTCACTGGGACTGAAGCTATGGCACATTTGTAAGTGTATGCTAAGTCTGCCTGAGACCCTTCGATTCACTTTCCAGTTAAATTTATTCTTGGGCTAATCTTAGTGGTATAAGGTTTTCTGCATATTCATGGGTAATGCCCATTACTGTTAATAAGAGATAATCACATATGTAGAAAAGAAAACATGCCCTTTAGAACTGAACTTGGACCTTGGGGATTAAAGTATGTCCCTCGCTAATAGATGATGAAAATTAGAATCTTGTGTTTGGTCCCTGCTGACCTGACATCATTGAATTTGGAGTAGCAGAGCCAGGTTCATCTAGAGGTAGTGGAGGGAAAAATATGTTTTGAAGAAATAAAAGTGTGTGCGCGTGGTGTAGGAGGGTCTTCTATTTGTGTATTGCCCTCATTGGTTAAATAAAGAAAACTGCCATGACCTTTTGATAGGGCAGCCCTTAGGAGGGCGGAGTAGATAGAACGGAATGCTGTGAGAGAGAAGGCAGTGTGGCAGACGCCATGCTTCTCCAGCACAAGATGGACACTGGTTAGACTCATGCCGGTAAGCCACAACTCAAGTGGTGATACACATTAATGGAGATGGGCTAAAATAATATGTGAGAGTTAGCCAATAAGGGGCTGGAGATAATGGGCCAGGTAGTATTTAAATGAATACAGTTTCCGTGTAATTATTTCGGGTACACACTGGGAGCCGGATGGCACAAGGGGCCCTGTGCCGGGAACGCAGCCCGAACCCCTCATTGCAACATGCGTGTGTGTGTGTGTGTGTGTGTGTGTGTGTGTTTAGTCACCGTTCAAATTGTTACTGAACTCTGTGCCTAGTTATATGAGGAAGTGAGTCTTAGAGCAATGTTTTTGGCAAAGAATGCTTGTGATATGTTTATCCTTGTTTACTGTTTTCAGCCAGTCACTGTTGATCAGCTTTTATGTTTTAAAAGTATTTGTTTTATTTTTATGCGTAAGTGTCCATGTGTGTACTTGAGTGTGTGTCTGTCTGTGCACCACACGCCTGCAGAAGCCCACAGAGGCCAGAAGAGGGTGTTGGATTGGAGTTAACAGGCAGTTGTGAGCCAAGATCAGCCATGTAGGTCCTCTGGTGCTTCTCACTGCTAAGTCATTTCTCCAGCCCCTTAGCTTCTCTTGAAACAATAAAATTTAACTCATCTAATAAAACTAGCCTTAGCTGATACTTTAATATTCAATTTGTTTCCATTTAATTTCCAGGGGAAATTAATGAGGAAAACATTAATTTTGAGGAAAATACTTAAAAAGTGAGGAAAACAAACATGGTTTATACCCACTTCCTGTAGAAAACATGAAGAGGGGCTGGGGCAACGGCCCACTCCTTAAAGAGCACAGCTGCTCTTCCACAGGACCCTCGTTCAATTTCCAATAACTGCAAGACTGTTCACAGTTCTGTAACTCCATTCCAATGGATCTGAAGCCTTCTTCTGCCTTCCCTAGGCACCTGATGTGCAGATAGCCAGACATCTGTTAAGGCAAAACACCCATACACGTAAAATAGTTTTTAAAGTTAAAAATAACTTTTAAAAGGAAAATATGTGCATAGGTTAACCTCTCTCCTTTTTTTCCCCTTGACCTTGTCTTCTTCCTTTGGAAAGGATGAGTGAGGAGTAATGAGGAGAAGAGGTTAAGGTCCCCAGTAGTCCATTAAGTGACATATCAAAAGGTCTTTGAACACTCAGAACCTTTGACTATCTTTAGACTAAGAAGACAAATTTTGAAGCAGATAAATCTGAGTTGGGCATCTTGATCTTTTTAACCCTGCCCTTTCACATCTGCAAAACGAGAGCAATAATTCTGCTTTACAGTATGATCGAAAGCATCAAAGAAACAAACCATTTAGTACAGGACACATCAATGACCAAGAATTTGAATAAAGAGTAGCTTCATTGTTATCAATTATGGATAGTGGTTGTCCATTTAAAATTTAATATCCATTGAATGGAATGCTCTTGATTTCCCTCTGAGATTATTGATGACTTAACTGGGCATGCGGATGGGCAATTACAACTCTTTAAGAGACTAGTCGATCTCTTCTTTTGGTTTAATCTAAGAAATTGACTCAACAAACTACCCTGATGGAGGGCTGTGCGTGTGTGTGCGTGTGTGCGTGTGTGCAGGGTGAGGGTGAAGAATAGGTTACCAGACCAGCATGCCAGTGCAGGCATCACACTTGACTTTGTGTTCTTTGTCTTCAAAATATTTCAAAAGTTGTTGCTTTTGGCCGACAACTGTGCTTTCTAATGAAATCGCGGCATAATGGTGACTCATCTCACATTGTGTTCACACAGTCTGCCTGACTGCAAACTAAAGGCCAGATCATCGGGAGTAGCCTTAACGATTGTAAGGGAGGGCACAGCGAGCCCACCGAGTTAAAAGCCAGGAGGACCACTCCACGCGTAAGAAAGACAAATGTATTGGGGGCGCTGATTACAGGTCTGCCTCCAAGAGTGGAGGACAGCCCTTGGTGGGGGACAGGAAGTGGATTTGATGCGACAGTCAGGAGGGTGGGAGTCTTTGAGTTGATGTAGAATGTTCGGATGAATCAGAAGCTAGACGCCCTTGCCTGAGGTAACTGACAGTGGGGTTGGATAATGGAGGTAGTGGGCTTTCCTGGTAAACAGAAATCCGCCTGAGGAATGCTGGCTCTGCTCTTCCAATTGCTAGGAACCACCCTTCTGCTTAGCCAGCCAGAGTCCTTCTGTTCAGGGAATTGTTACCAGCACTGGCATTTAGGGGGCCTGCTTTGGACCAAACCATGATCGCTGATAGTGTTAAAAGGGTGTGGGAGGACCCACTAAGACTTTGTTAGCAAATACCCAGGAAAACACATTTCAAGCGCTGCGGGTCCTCTAGATGGCTAATTAGGAGTCTGTGCTCTTTGCAGGAAGGGATGAGTTTAAACTCAGTTGCCGTCTTATTTCCAGGACTTACATATCCATATTTCACGGCAGCAAGTGACTTATAAACATAGCTATGTCATAATTGCCTAGTGAGATGAGGGATCTGTCAGTGGAATGCATTTAATGCGGTTCTTGTGGGAAGTCAACTATTTTGATCACTGGATGTATAATGAGAGATTATATTTAGAAGCCTAGAAAACTTGTGGCCCGAGACATATAAGTTTCTTCTATAAAAGAGTGGCATTGTCAAAATCCCTGTAGGAAACGACAATGTCCAACACATTGTAAATATGACCAGCAAACACATTTCAGCAACAGGGACGTCACACCAAGAAGGTGTGTACTTATGGTTTCTAAAATTCACGAGGCCATTTTGGAATAAGAGTCTCTCTCTTTCCCCTCTCTATCCTCTTTTAATTCCTCAATGCTGAATTTCACATATCCTTAAGATACACAATAATATCAAGAAATAAGAGTATGGTTTTCGGTAAAGTCCTTAAAACAAATAAAATGTCTTGGCAGAGAACAACGCTATTCTAAAATCTACCTGAAGTATGAACTCCCATCTTCCCCACATCACAGTTGCGTTTTCTGTTCCATAGCGACTTTGATTGCTTCCATTTGAAACACCAGCTAATTTCTTATCTGAGCATGAAGCCTACTTCCTTCGAAGTCAGTGTAATTTTTCTAGTCTATAAAGCAATGGGGACTCAATTTTCAAGATGTTGAAGGAGGGATACACAAGCCCACACTGGCAGTGTTGCCTAGGTTTCTGCTTTCTTTGAACCAGGGGCACCTCAAGTCTATAATAAAGGCAAACAGTGCATACTTCACCAGGCTTCAAACAAAGCATCGAGGACCGGCTTTCGTGGAAATTCTAACAGGGCAGGGGGTAGTCTGTAGCCGGCAGACTGTTTTCCGGTGCGTTTTCTCTCACCCATGTCTGATTTTCTCTTTGTTAGCTGCAATATATTTTTCTTCAGTGCCTATTTTATTGACTTCTCAGAAAACAAGCATATCTTGCTGTTTCTTCTTAATTGCCTTAGAGCCCTAAGACGATGCAATATTTACACACATCACCAGTCTGGGAACAATGGTTTGTGGTTTGAGGGAATACTGAAAAGATCTGCCAGGCAGCTGCAGCAATAGCTGGAGGAGGATGGCAGTGGGTGAAACAGAGTTTAAAGGAGGAGTGGGGTGAGCTGGGGGAGGGGAGAGTGCAGGTTGAAGAGGAACTGTCCAAAGTCTGCCTCCACCCTTAGGGGCTTTCAATAGTGGGGTCTTAACATAATAATATTTTTATTAATTCTTTGAGCCCTTCTGTCTTCAACTCCTCCTACATTCACCCCTATCTCCCTACCCATCCAACTTTGTGTGTTTTAAGTTTTTTTTTTACATTAAACTTATTATTAAAAAAACCCTTGCAAATAAAGCCATCAACACCAAAAGTAAATGAACCCAAAGCCTATACAATTTCATGAATTTGTATACAGTTAGACCATTTGTTGACGATGCTATCTTTGCTTCATTGTGTCTTTTGGCTCCCTTTGCCAAAAAGCAAGGTCTATAAGAGCATAGGCTTATATATGGGTCCTCAAATCAACATCAATGATCTTTGTGTGTTTATGCTAGTACCATGCTGTTTGTGCCACTATGGCTCTGTAGTATAACTTGAAATCAGGGATGGTGATGACTTCCACAGTGTTTTTACTGTTGCAATTTGTTTTGTCTATCCTGGGTCATTTGTGTTTTCTTATGAATTTTAGTATTTTTTCTGTTGATGCTGCTATAGGATGTGGAACAACCCAAGCACCAACAGGACTTATGGTATGTCAGGGCTGAACCATACCCAGGGTCCACAGCTTCCTCTGAAGTCACTGGGAGAGAGAGAGTTGCCACAGAGCCAGTGGGTCCAATACAGAGCCAATTCAAGCCTACACCCTGGATCTTCAGCTTCCACCGAAGCCCCTGCAAGGTATGGAACTTCCCTGGGAGTTACTGATATTCTAATTATCTTTAACATATCCTTTTACTATAAATAGAGTTCCTCAAATTCTTACTAATTTGCAAATTATAATTTGTACCATATTTAGATGTTTTTGAATTGCAATGAAAGCATGTTGGTCACTAATATGACCTTATCTTTATTGCTTAGAACTTCTGGTTAAACCAATTGATAGTTAATAAATGTTCTGCCTTCAAGGAAATGTAAAGCTAAGTTGTCTTTGTTTAGATTTCCCCCACTTTTTAAACACACATAAGTGAAGTACAAGCCCATTAAGCATAAAGCCAGCCAAAGTCCCAAACAATATGTTTTTCTCTGAAAAGGGAAACACTTTCTGTGAATCATGTGTGGGAGAAGTCACCAGAGGGAAAACAGAGGGCTAACAAATTAATGAACCAAATGGCCTGGAAGCAAAATACCCTCAAAGCAAGCAAGCAAACAGAAGGCTACCTTAAATCAAACACTTGAAAGGAAACCAAATAGAGGTACTCAACAAAGAGAATCTTTAAACATATATATCCTCGGAACTAGAATTAGAGGTGTTTGTGAATTGCCATGTGGGTGCTGGGCCCTCTGGAAGAGCAGGAAGTACTCTGAACCACTGAGCAGTCTCACCAGCTCCCCTCAAAATAGGATCTTAATCAACCAGCTGAGAATAAATAAATGTACCATCAATCAAACCAAGGGAGGGCTAGCATTAACCAAGAACTCACAAACATCTACGTGAGGAGATAAATGGTTTGGACACAATGGGTCCATGCTAGTATCTGTCTCTATCCCAGGTAATAAGTGAATTAATTCTCCTTTTTTTTTTTTTTTTGGTTTTTGAGACAGTGTTTCTCTGTAGCTTTGGAGCCTATCCTGGAACTAGCACTTGTAGACCAGGCTGGCTTCGAACTCACAGAGATCTGCCTGCCTCTGCCTCCCAAGTGCTGGGATTAAAGGCATGTGCCACCACCTGGTTTAAATGAATCATTCTTGAGGTTCCAGTTTGGGGCACCATAGCTGATGATGCAAGAAACATCTCTCAAATCCAAGGGACAAGATATAGTTTATTCTGGAGGCAAGTATGAGTGATCATGGCCCAGGAACAGTTTCAGGCTGCCCCAATTCCATGTTCTAACATGTTAGCAGTTTCATGGCATTTTATAGTGAATGAACAAAGGAAATAAAAAACTATGATGTCTTTCGAATATATTGGTGCAAACAGCAGATTGGCACATTATATACAAAGGCAGAGAACCCTCTTGTAAGCCTTGATGCTCTCCTGGGACATCCTTAGCTTTTGGGTTGGTGCTAGACAGTCATCTATTAATGTATCCCAAACAGTTTCATGTGATAGTCGTGAGGACATCAAGAAGTCACACACAGCTGGGCAGTGGTGGCACACGCCTGAAATCCCAGCACTCAGGAGGCAGAAGCAGGTGAATCTCTGTGAGTTCGAGGCCAGCCTGGTCTACAGGGTGAACTCCAGGAAGGACAGCCAAAGTTACACAGAGAAACCCTGTCTCGAAAAACCAAAAAAAGTAACACACAGAGGAGAACAATGAATATTCACGGGGCTGACATGGCCCAAAACTAATTTGCATTTAGGCCCTTAACTTATAACATTCAAATCTCTCCTCAGTTACCAGACTTCTCATCAGCCTATTGTAAGGTAGGTGTGTCTCCTCTCGGGGAATTTTCAACTATAAGCACTTGAAGCATGTTCTATCATTATTGCACGTTGTATCATTATTGATTTTCTGTTGTTTATTATTACATTCCAATGGACATTTTTTTAACCTCAGAATACTAGCCCATTTTACATGTGCTGCGTGAATGAATGAATGCACATATGAATGGACTGTAACGAATAACCTTAATTCGTTAATTCATTAATTCAAAGCTATAATGTGATAAGAATCACCTAATGTGCTTATTAAAGGGCAGGTGCTTCAACCTTATTCTCTGAAGGTCAGCAAAGTGAAGCTCATGGATCTACATTTTAAGAAGCATTCCAGATAATTCTGATGACTTGGGGAAAGCTTCCTTTAGAATACAAAGTAAGTAATTTGGGGAAAAAAAAGCAAAGAACATTTGTTCCTGAGTGGCGCACATTGAAGAAAGTGCTTGTTCCCTCAAGGGATCCCTGGAAGCTGTTGTTCTCTGCAGTCTTGAGAATAAATAGATACTAGCCTAATTGGAGGAAACCCCAGTGAAATGAAGCTTCGTGCTCTCGTTCAAGGGCTTCATCGTTTCTTCCTCAGGTCAATTGCATCATTGTTTTGTCAAAACAGTCACTGTTTGGCCAAGTCTGTTACCCCTGCCTCCATTAAAATGATGCATTTGTCAAATTTCTCTTTGGATGTTCCCCAAGTATTTTTTAGCAGATTTAAGCCTGTCTTCCCTTGTTCCCTGAAGGAGGAACAAGCACAAGTTCCCGCCAACTCATTGGAGAGGCATTGCTCAAGAGCAGCTCCTGGGGAACCAGATACAAGGAGTGAGAACGTGGGATAATTTCCAGCCCCTCCCCTCTGCTCTGTCTCATTTTCACCACCCACCTTGCCAAATGCTCGAGTTATCTTTAGCAGGTGCTTTCCAGGCTGTTTAGATAATTTCCCTTACAGGAGTGATAAATCCCAAAGAATTTCTGGCTTCTACTCAGAGCAAAGGAACCACACTGGACAAGGAAGAGCCTTTGATAGTTATAGTCTAAAAAGGTTTTCAGAAAGTGGTAAACAGAGATTATGCTGTAGTTCCGAAGGTAGAAACGTCAGGTACCACACTTGTCTTAGGGTTTCTATTGCTGTGAAGAGACACCACGACCACAGCAACTCTTAAAAAGGAAATTTAATTGGGGCTGGCTTACAGTTTCAGACATTTAGTCCATTGTCATCATGGCAGGAAGCATGGCACATGAGCAGACACGGTGCTGGAGAAGGAGTCAAGAGCTCTACATCTGAAATGGCAGGCAGCAGGAAGAGAGAGTGACACTGGGCCTGGCTTGAGCTCCTGAAACCTCAAAGTCACCTATTCCAACAAACCCACGCCTCCTAATGGTGCCTCTCTCCATGGGCCTATTGGGGCCATTTTCATTCCAACTACCAGGTACAGAGACCCAATCCCTGCCCTCCCCACCCTAGAGACCCAGGAACTCCAACTGTAGCTACTCGGATATGCTTGGACTATCTTGGATCCTCACTCCTGTGATTTAACCCAGTTTCCCCCACCTCACTCAATGCTGAATGTTGCATTTTCCTGAGTCCTCTTTTGGCCTTTAAAAAAAACTTTCTAAGCATTTCATACAGGGTAGTTCGATCATCTCCACCTTCTGCTCCTCTTTCAATCCCTCCTGGATCCACCCCCACTTCCTTACCCACAACTTTATGTCCTTTATTGTGTGTGTGTGTGTGTGTGTGTGTGTGTGTGTGTGGAGAGAGAGAGAGAGAGAGAGAGAGAGAGAGAGAGAGAAAGAAAGAGAGAGAGAATATCTACACATTCATAAAGGGTAATCAGTTCTTAAAATTTAATCACTATGACCACACTTAAGTGTTGGCTTTCAGAAATGTCTTGATTTATGATGTTTTTATTTCCATATTAAAATACATCTATGAACTAAAGGTCCTGGGAAGAAGCTGCCCCTGCATTGAACATTCATTGGGTGATTATAACTTCAGGTATTGAAGAGAGGGTGGAATGATGCAGCTCCAGAGTCAGTTTTTTTTTTTTATGGTTTTTGGGTCCCTTAATGGTCAGTCATTACTCACATCTGTGTTGGACCTAACATCCTTGTGACTATCGAGAGAAACCTTTTGGAACATATGAACAGATCATTGATCATTGGCTTCTACTAACCCAAAAGCTAAAAATGTCATCAGATAGCATGGAATTTGGTATAACCCAACTCTGTGTTCCCAGCCCTAATCATTTATTCTTGGTTCCAAAGTTAACTAGCAATCTCAGGTCCCCTTTGGGGTGGGAGCTTCATTTTTCACATGGTCAGGTGTGCACTTTTAATGTGGTGTCTTGGAGGCAATCTACTTTCTACTGGAGGAGTCAGCAGAATCAGAAGCAGACAGCAGCATGGACCCCTTGTGCCCAGCCACCTGGCATTGACACCTGGAGTAGACGTTGGCCTGGGCCCTCCTTCGACGGATAGTTAGTTCATTGGTTTATTTTTGAGCTGGTTCTTTATGATCCTGTTCATGTGCTATCTTTTTAAAAATTTATTTCCTTTCAGAGAATTTGGCTTACTTATTTGGTTTGAAAGTATTTTGGTCCCCAGAAATTCAAGTTTTTTTTGTTTTGTTTTGTTTGTCCCCCACCCCAACAGCTGACAGCATTTTGGTTCCTGACCATTCAGCTTGTTGATGTGCTAGCATTTCGTCTCTTTCTATGGCCACTTCTACACTGTCTAGTTCCAAAAGAGAGGAAACAAATGTTTGTTCCTCCAGTGGGTTTTATGTTTGATAAATCTCTTAATTTGTCTTCCAAGTATTTGAAAAAAAATGGGGGAAAAATTTAATTGAAAATAACTTGGCTTTATCATTTCCTCATTGGGGGGATATTTATTATCTCTAAATTGTTAGTTTTATTTTCTTGATGGTTAATTAGAAATCCTAGGCAATAGAATTAAATATTTATATGTGGGATCTTTTCATTAAATTTAAAAACATCTAAAAATGCAAATGGTTTAATTAGTACTTTAAACCAGATTTAATTTGTACTTTAAGCCAGTTTACTGGTAGCTCTTAGAAGTGGAGGCAGAAGGATTGTGGATTTGAGGTTAGCCTAGGCTACATGGTGAGTTTCAAGCCAGCATGGGCCAGGGAGGGATATTTTGTCTCAAAGGAAACAATGGATGCTGGTAAACTGGCCATGCAGCCGTGAGGACTGGAGCTTGATCCCCATGCATGTGAAAAAGCCAGGAGCAGTGGTGTGCAAGGGAAAGGCAGAGAAAGGGACATCGTTGGACCTTGGAAACTGCAAGGCTCAATGGGAGAGCTTGTCTCAAAAATAATATGATGGAGCTCCGGGTATGGAGATGCATGCCTCTCACATCTGCACTTAGGAGCTGGAGGCAGGAGGATCTATGTGAGTCTGAGGCCAGCATGGACTGCATAGTGCATCCCAAGACAACCAGGACTGACTACGTAGTTTGACCCTGTCTCAAAACAACAACAACAACAGCAACAGCAACAACAACAGCAACAACAGGTTGAGAGTGACAAAGAAGGATACCAGATCGTAGCCTCTGGCCTCCACACATGTCCATGTTCATGCTCGTATAGACATGAACACATATGCACCCATAAGTTAGTATTTTAAAATGTATCTTCTGTTGAGAGATAGTGACCATGATGAAGGCAAAGGGCAAGGCAGCTGTGTGAGCCGTGGAGAATGCACACGCTTCTATATTTAGTCCGCTGTGGCACTTTCCCGAGCAGACAGAAAATCTTCTTCAGTAATTTTGACATTTTAAATTTGGCTTCAAGCAGGAGAGAGTTTGCGTCTAAGACCACCGGTAGCCTCTCAGGCCGTGTCTTCATGGGAATGGCTGTCTTAGGGTAAAGAATCATCAGCTGCTAGGTTTCCCAGAGACCCGGGGGTTAGCAAGTTCTAGAGAAGGAAGGGCGAGTGTCTTGGCCTCACACGGATTTGATTCCTCCCTCTGCCTCCTCCATTTACATTAGCTTTGTGGGCAGGTGTCTTCACCACGCTAAGCTTAATAGCTCCTTTGTTCCAGAGATTTGTTCTTATTATTTTTACTTATGTGAATGTGTCTGTGTTTACTGATGTGCACAACGAGCGCAGACACCCGCAGAGGCTGGACGCATCAGATGCTCTGGAGCTGGAGTTACAGATGGTTCTGAATCACCCAAAGAGCGTGCTGGGAAATGAACTGGGGTCCTTTGGGAGAGCAATAGCTGCTCTTAACCGCTGACTCATCTCTCCAGCCCAATATCTCCATCTTTGAAATGCACATTATGTGCACATTGTACATAGAACAGTTTATAGGTTCTAAAGGGACTGACCGTATGTACAAAATTTTAGCCACCCAATGCATGTTAGTTTTCCCTTTTCTTCCACAGTTTAATCCGTCCTCCTAACACCAAATACAACATCACCCAAACTAGTTAGAGCTTATTTTATTCTATAAGACTGTGAAAGAGAAAATTGAGTAATCACTCTATTTACCCTAGGACTTGCTTTCCGAGACAGGGTTTGGCTATACAGCCCAGATGGCCCTCTACACTGAGATTCTCCTGCCTCTGGTTCCCAAGGGTCAGGATTGGAGCCACAGTCACTATATCCAGTCTATCCCCTGACAACTTTTTTTTTTGGCAGAAAATGATTTAGAACTGACTTAAAAATTATTTTCCCCCATTCATTTCTTTTTTCTTCTTTTTTGATTTATTCCACTTTTTGCAGAAAAGAAGAGCAGCCAGACTGAATTTATCTGATTCAGATTTTTTTTGTGGGGGGGGGTTTCAAGACAGGGTTTCTCTGTGGCTTTGGAGCCTGTCCGGGAACTAGCTCTTGTAGACCAGGCTGGCTTCAAACTCACAGAGATCAGCCTGCCTCTGCCTCCCGAGTGCTGGGATTAAAGGCGTGCGCCACTACTGCCTGGCCGATTCAGATATTCTATATGAGAAAAGCAAGGCTATCCTGTAGTAATGACATAAAATGACATAAAGATATAAATGATGTAGAAAGGAAGAATGAAGGACATAGGAAAAAAAATAAAGAAGGTTACCTATAATTGTTCAGGGCTCATGTTGGGTGACCCTATGTGAGTGGGGAGCTTGGGTTTCCCTCTTTTCATTATTTATCTTTTTTTTTTTTTGAGACAGGATTTTTCCGTTTAGCTCTGGCTGTCCTGGAACTCACTCTGTAGACAAGGCTGGCCTTGAACTCAGAGATCCACCTGCCTCTGCCTTCCAAGTGCTGGGATTAAAGGTGTGTACCACCTTGGCCAAGCAAATTCTCAGTGTTGTTAATAAAACAATTTAAAAATGGAGTCAGGACTTCCTAAATATAACCCCAGTAGCACAGACACTGAGAGAAACAGTTAATAAATGGGACCTCCTGAAACTGAGAAGCTTCTGTAAAGCAAAGGACACGGTCAACAAGACAAAACAGCATCTCACAGAATGGGAAAAGATCTTCACCAACCCCACATTGAACAGAGGGATGAGCTCCAAAATATACAAAGAACTCAAGAAATCGATCTTTAAAAGAACAGATAATTCAATAAAAAATGGGGTACAGACCTAAACAGAGAACTCTCAACAGATGAATCTAAAATGGCTGAAAGACACTTAAGGAAATGCTCAATATCCTTAGCTATCAGAGAAATGCAAATCAAAATAACTCTGAGATTTCATCTTACACCTATAAGAATGGCCAAGATCAAAAACACTGATGATAACTCTTGCTGGAAAGGATGTGGGGTAAAAGGAACACTCCTCCATTGCCGGTGGGAGTGCAAACTGGTACAGCTGCTTTGGAAATCAGTATGGCAATTTCTCAGAAAATTAGGAAACAACCTTCCTCAAGACCCAGCAATACTACTTTTGGGGATATACCCAAAGGATGTTCAATCGTGCAATAAGGACATGTGCTCAACTATGTTCATAACAGCATTGTTTGTCATAGCCAGAACCTGGAAACAACCTAAATGCCCATCGACCGAAGAACAGATAAGGAAAATGTGATACATTTACACAATGGAGTAATACATAGCAGAGAAAAATAATGACATCTTGAAATTTGCAAGCAAATGGATGGATCTAGAAAATATCCTATTGAGTGAGGTAACCCAGACCAAGAAAGACAAATATCATATATACTCACTTATAAGTGGCTTTTAGAGATAAAGCCAAGAAAATCAGCCTACAATTCATAATCCTAGAGAACCTAGACAACAATGAGGACCCTGAGAGAGACATACATGGATCTAATCTACATGGGAAGTAGAAAAGAACAAGATCTCCTGAGTAAATTGGGATCATGGGGACTGCGGAGAGGATAGAAAAGGAGGGGAAAGGAAGGGAGGGGAGCAGAGAAAAACGGATAGGTCAATAAAAACAATTTTTAAAAAATGGAGTCAATAGGACAATTTTATTAGAATTGATGAGAAAACACAGGGCGAGCATGCTGTAAGGCTCAGCCAGCAGGAGGCGAGATATGGAGAAAAGGAAGAGAGAAAGCAATGCTCTGGATTTAGGCCAGAGCATTCAATGGGAGTGTCCCAGCAGCAAGCAGTGGAGGCTGCATGGTAGAAGTGGGGCTACTCCAGAGGAAGAGAAGGCCCAAGGTGACAGAGAAAACATGCTTAGGCTGCGGCTGAGAAATAGAAAAGACTAGAATAAATAAAAAAGGAGGAAAAGGAAAGGTCACACTTTCTAGTTCAGTTGCTTGAGGAGTTGTAACCATGTACGTCTGGTCTGAGGAAAAGGTGATATCTCATTAAGAGGATAACTACTCCTTTAGCCTCTTTTGCATGACTTTAAGTGAGCCAGCTTTCCTAAGGGGTGGTCTCTTAGCTAGGCCCAGTGGATTAATTTTTTGTTTTAAAGATCTATTTATTTTATTTAAACATACCTTTCAAAATTCATTCTTCACATCATGCACCCCAATCCCACTCATTTTCTAGTCCTTCTACCGTTCACCATTGTAACCTTCCCCCTAAAAGAAAATAAGTAAATAAATAAATAAAAATTGTGCCAGGCAGTGGTCCCAGTACTGGGGAGGCAGAGACAGGTGGATCTCTGTGAGTTCGAAGCCAGCCTGGTCTACAGAGTGAATTCCAGGACAGGCTCTAAAGCTATAGAGAAAGCCTGTCTTGAAAACACAAAACAAAACAAAATCAAAACAGAAACAAAAAACTTCACATTTTGCGACCCCCGGGGGGCAACGACCTGCTCCTCTATTGATTGCAGTCTTCTCTCAGATGGGTCACAGCTGTCACTGTCCTTGTACCATGCAGCTTCTCCATCTTTCCTGCCTCTCCATCACACACTCGTTTGTTGTAGTGGCACTGGGTGCTGCGGTGTGTACCCTTTTCCTCAAACAGCTTTCATTGCAAAGAGTTGTTGGTCTGGTTTAGGGCCCCTGACTCATGCTCCACTATTGATACTGGATCCTCATTGAGAATTCTCTTGGATATTCTGTTGTTGCCCAGAGTTATGGAGATTCTTTGGCTATCATTCCATCCTACCAACTTCTTTATGTGCTCCAGCAGCTCATACTTGAGGTAGACGTTGGGGTGGGTCAAGTCAGGGCCTGGACGATAGTTGAGTTTGTAAGCCTGGGTCTCTGTTGAGCCTCCCCTCTTGCTGTGCTGTGGCCATTGATACCAACATGGCTTCAGGTGGCAGCACCTGTCATATGACACTCCCCACCCCCATGGCAGCAGGACCTTCAGACATCCACATGGTCTCAGGTGGCAGCTCAGACCATGGACATTGGCATGGCCTTTGGTGTTAACTCGGGCCATTGGCAACAGCTCAGACTCTGGCTGCAGCAGGACCATGACCCCAGACATGGACCTGGGCAGCATTGCCTGGGACATCTCCATGACCTCAGATGGCTAAGCATGCTCCTCATACCTGCCTGTTCGTCCCTGCCGTCGTGTATCTAGTTCTACCTCCCTCCATAGTGCAGAAGCTGCTCTATTTCGCTTTCTTTCCATCTCTCCACCGAGTACGCCATCTTTCCTGTCTCTCCATTACATAGTCTCTCATCAAGGCCGGCACTTGGGTGTCTTCCAGCTGCATCCCTGGGCTGCTGGGCCCTTTAAGTGAGAAGAAAATGATATATTATATTTGAATCTTTGCAGCAGATCAGAAGGTCACATCTCCACCCAGGAGCAGAGGTATTCCAATAGAGATATGGGGTGAATCCACTCAAAGACCTCTAAAGCTCCTGCAAGAGAAGGAAAGAAAAACTTGGCGGAGGAGCAGGCATGGGATAAAGTTAAGATGGCAACATGTCACTTGGGAAATCCATGGAATGTTTGTGCAAGTCTTTCAATTTTTCTGCACAATTTAACGTTTATCACATAAAACATGTTGAGAGAGACGTTTTTAAAAATAAACTTCCATTTTTTATTTTTTAATTTAATGTAATTTAATTTATTATAACATAATTCTTTAGAGATTCTTTGGGAACATCACGTTATTTATTTCACCCCAATCCTGCACACCTCTCTGTTCCTCCATATCTACCCCCTCACCCTGCAGCAGCATCCCCCCTCCTCCCCCCTTCTCCCCCCCCCCCGACCAAAGAACCTGTTGTAATTATGATTCTGCGAGGATGTCCTGTCACCTGGGTACTCTGTCCCTTTAGGAGACAAGCCCCGCACACTCCCTTCCCCCAGGCAAACTGATCTTTCTCCTCCTCTCTTCCTCTTTCTCTCTGTCTGTCCTTCTTTTGAATATTTTGAATAGGCAGCTTCTGCCTCTCCCTTCCCCCTTCCTCTTTCCTCTCTTTCTCTGTCCTTCTTCCCTCCCTGCCTCTCTCTCCCCGCCTCCATAACCCCTTACCCTTAGTGTAATGTTCTGTCCTGTCTCTTTAAGAGACAAGCCACACCCACTCCCTTCCTGCTTCCAGCCTTAGCCTAGCTCTCACTCTCTCTCTGTCCCCCTCTCTCAGAGAAGCAGCTGCTGACTCTCCTCACTCTTCCTCTCCCTTTTCTCTTTTCTCTTTCTCTCTCTCCCCCTTCTCCCCTTTTTCCTTCCCCTCAATAATCCACCTAATAAATGTTCAACTTTACTCTGCATGGTCTATGTCTTGTCTCTCACCTGCCCTCAGCTGCCACTCCATGGGACCCACAGCCACATGGAGACATGCCGGCTGGCGTGTCTCGTGTGCCCGGGACTGGTTGCTTTCCAACCCGCTGTCCCATGCCTGCCGGGGGAACTCGTGACAAAAGCATTACACTTATCCCAATACCCACTAAATAAACTCTATACCCAAGCTCTTTCTCTGCATGGCATCTCTCTCTGTCTCCCATCCACTGCCGCATTGGGTCACCACTGTGGCCGCTGCAGGGGCCCGGCCTCAGGTCACCTGCATCACAAATCATAACAGAACCCCCCTCCCAAATTAATTAACAACAAAACAAACAAACAAACAAACAAACAAACAAACAAACAAACAAACCACGTCACTTTGTCCAATCAGCCCCATCTACAAATGCCACAAATGTTCATTGCGATGAGTCATTGGTTTGGCTCAAGGCCTCTGGCACGCCATCATCACTGGCCACTCACGTAAACTTCTCTTGGACATCCTGCAACTATCATTCAGCAGGACCAGTCCCTTCATTCACTCCAGCAGGTCATGGATGGGGTAGATGTTACAATGCACCAATCCAAGGCCTACGAAGTGGGTCTGGGTGGTAGCTGAGCTGATCAGTCTGTGGGATCGACCCCCTCAGACTCTCCTGGCCAGCTCTCCCATACTCATGGGGCCATAGTGAGAGAAGTTTATTCTCATTTATGCTATAGGTCCAAGAAAGGTTGGCTGGGGAGCCACTTCTTCCATTCCGGGACCCAGGATAACAGGTATCCAAGATTGTCATGAAGAGGCCATCTGGATCTCCCCTGGGCTCTGGTCCTAACTCATTGGCCTGAAATACTGGCCCATATTCCATCACAAATCCTGTCTGGTGCTTAGCAGGGGAGAGCAGGAAGCATTTGTTCAGCGACATTATCCTTGACAAGAGTAAATACACACATTTCTTCAAAGAACTAATTATCATGGAAAAACAGACTCTCCGGAAATGATTTCAGTAAAAGAATTCAGACCCTTCCTCCAACCCCAGCCACTTCCTTTCTTTCAAAAGTCTCTTTCAAATGGACCAGTTCTAGCTGGCTGAGGGCGGGCGAATCTCTTCCAAACACTGGCGTGTGCTTTAGCCAGTGAGGCCGCCCGCTGGCCAGCCAGCCAGCTCTTCCTAGAATTTCAACACCTTTTTATGGAGTCAGCTAGTTTTCAGTGAGTCGGGAAGGAGATGCGAGAGCTGTCATGAGAGCGAGAAAAGCAAAAGTTAAGTGGAGGGAGGCTGAAGAATGTTTAAGAAATGAAAAGAGAAAACCAAACATCTGGATAAACTAAAATTTGAACATTTCTTGACTAGACCGGTTACAGTAGTTAGGAAAGACTTCACAACAGAAGTGACATTTAAACTGTCAGATAAAGGTATCTGCTAGGTGGGGCATTCCAAGCAGCTGGCAGGCAGTATGATGACCAGAAACCACTGGGCTTACAGTATCTAAAGGAGCTGGGGTTCTGTGCCCATCCCGAATACACTGAAATTCTAACGTAGGACCAAACATTTTCATTTGTTAGGAGACGGGATGAAGAGCCTTATTTGCTAAATAAGATGTTTAATTCATCATTGCCATCACTAATAAAGACTATTGTTGTGTAATTTCTGTAGGAAGTGTAATGGTGTTTGTTTATTCTAACTTTTGCTCTCCACAGTGTCAGTTGACCATGGCCAATGGTGGTCCAAAATGATCAAATAGATTCCAGAAATAAACAGCTCATGCATTTTAAACTGCATGCAGTTCTGAGCATGATGTGATCTCTCTTGGGACATTTGGTTGTGCTTTTACTATTATGCTATTTTATTATTGATGTTGTTAATCTCTTATTGTGCCTAATTAAACTTTACCATGTGAATAGGTGTAGCAAGCAAATAGAATATATAGGTTTTGCTGATATCCAAGTTCTTTTGGGTATCTTAGAATATATCCCATGTAGATAAGAGGGGACAGTTGTATTATATTAAATGACCTCCCAGGAAAAGAACACTTCTGTTCGGGGCAAAATTTGTCAGGTTATAGGTGTTGTAACACACACACACACACACACACACACACACACACACACACACACACACACAAGTTTCTCTGGGAATGGCAGGTGACCTACTAGGTTAAACCAAACCAAAGCAAACCCAACAGGTTTTTAAAAAACAGTGCAGGGATGCGGGTATAGAAGAACATATTTTAAACAGAATGTGTTTGTCAAGGGGAGAGTGACGGGGAGAAGAAAGACTAACTCAGAACCAGTTTGAGAGGTAGGTATTATTTTACTAAGCCAAATAAAGGGGTTTCTTGTAACAAAACAAAACTGAGTCTTATTGTTCAGCCTCTGAGACTGTATTTTTGTAAGAAATAGAAACAGGATGTACACTGCCTCCCTCCAAAGAACAAGATGATTGAAAGAAATAGTAAATAGAAATTATGAATAACTCTTGACCTCTAGCATGATACGCTAATAGAAAGAGTGGACCAGGGTCCTTAAATGAATCCAAGTCATGATTATGTGCACCAGTTTTCATTTGGTGTCTGCAACCACTCCTTGATTCAGGATAGGGTTATATCTCTATTATAGATGGAGGTTACTAGTATACAATTTGACTTATTATGATATTTGCCCTTTTTTTGCTGTGAAAAGTCATCCTCCATATACTGAAGCTCTATAAATTGTCCTCTTTCCTCTAATTGTTCTGTTTTTAATTTCCTAAGAGCCAGAGACTGCATTACCGCATATGGTAGAACTGTGTCTAACCTGGGTCCGGAGACTGCATCACTGCACACGGTAGAACTGCGTCTAACCTGGGTCCAGAGACTGCATCACCGCACACGGTAGAACTGCGTCTAACCTGGGTCCAGAGACTGCATCACTGCACACGGTAGAACTGTGTCTAACCTGGGTCCAGAGACTGCATCACTGCACACAGTAGAACTGTGTCTAACCTGGGAGTCACAGTCCATTTCAGAAAACGCAGTCTGCAGTGAACAATTTTTTGACATCTGTGGCAAGCTCTTATTTTTGTCATGTTTTATGTTCTCATCTACGGTCTGTATGATTTACACGGCTAGAGAGATGGCTTCTCCAGGAATGAAGTGTCATACAGCATAAACCCAAGGCGATTCCACCCTTCTGCTTGCTGCAAAGTATTTTCATCATCACCCCAATTAAGAGGATGGCCTCATTCCTCAGGCTTCCAGGGAGCCATCTGATGCTGGAAGTAAAGAGAGAGGCTACAGCCTGTATAAAAATAGCTCTCCAAGGTGGTTGAGTAACAGAGTTACGACTCAGCGGCTTGATATAGCTGAGCACTCACATTTTGGAGCAGGAGAAGAACCAGAGAAAAGGAGCCAGAGAGACTGGGCTGGAGTCCACTCCTAAATAGAACAGAAGATGCCAGGAGCCATCGTTTGACGTGCATATTAGCTGTTAGGATTTCCTGTTGCTTCATCCCCACCACCAGTCCACTTCTTTGAGTGTGCCTTGCCTCTGCACCTGCAGGAATCACACACACATACACACACACACACACACGCACGCACGCACGCACACACACACACTTTAAAAAAAAGTATTGAATAGACGTGCAAGCCAGAGATTTTTAAAGGATTTTGGAAAAACTAGAAGAGAATGAGCTGAGGTGACCATGGGCTCAGAAAGGGCCTTAGCAGGACTCACACCCCGGCTCTTCATCCAGGCTCTGATTCCAACACCTCTGTGTGAGGCTTATGCAGTTAGACCAGCTACATTTCCTCCAGTCTTGTGTTGACTGGATTCCAACTTGCAATGAAGCCTCTTGCTTCAAAAACCACAGATTCTTTGCAAACATCATAACCCATTTACAATCTCCAAACAAATGCTGAAGCTGTGAGGTCGCTTACTGACTTGAAACTCACATTTCACAAACACAAAACTTATGAATCAAGTGTTTATAAAGATAGAATTGTGCAGTTGTCCCCCAAATCCCCAACTTTTGTTGTGCTCAAATTGCCCCACATTCTGGAGGAAAACCGAAGCCCCTACAATAAACCCACTTTTAAAATTAGTTCAATGTGTAGCCAATAATTCAAGTTAGACTTTTAAAATATGGTAATTAGAAACAGGCTCGTGCTTTTCCTTGGCAAATGTAATAGATGCTATTGTTTTTGAACAAGCTCGCTGAGAAACACATCGAGCTCTTTAAAAATTTATTAGCCGAAAGCCAAGGAATTGCTGTTCCCTGGCGGCAGCAAGGACTCATTGCAGCCCAACTACTTACTGTTGGAAGAAACTTAGTTCTATAATCAATCAACTCTTTAAGATGCTTCCATTAACATGGCATGCTACTGATGGATTGAGACAGGGTCTGGTTATACAGTACAGGCTTGCTTGAACTTACAATCCTCTTGCCTTATCCTCCCACAGGCTGGGATTGCAGGTGTGGACCATTATATTCTCATGTGAAAGGTTGATAGGTAGAAAAAAAGAAATGAAATCCTCAGCTGACTTCCCCCAGCATGATAGGATTTTTGCTGGGCAAGTGAGTGATAACATGGAAGGTAGGATATTCTATTTTAAGAGGAGATTTCCTCCTATGGAACCGCGTGGTGCACAGCCGTTGTGCTATGTACCTTGAAGCAACCCGTGAGCAGGCAATGACGTCTCAATGCTGCTGTAATGCTCTGTTACAGCACGAGGCCCTCTTGCTACTGAGTTAAGCAGCTAACTACTGGAGTAGTTGCTACAGAGGAAGGAATAGAGGCAATAACCATCCTATTCTGATGGTTTAGCAGGTGCTTAGACTCCTGTTGCCATGTTAGACCTTGCTGGAGGCCACTTGTTACACAGGTATAGAAGGCTGACTTTCAGTACAATTCTCCTTACCCTTCAGCAGAGAGATTTGAGTGCACTGTCCTAGAAAAGAGATTGGCCTGCTAGACAACCGTTGCACCATTCTGAGTTCAAGCTGGGCCATGATTTTCAATGTCTTTATTAAGAAATAGCAAAAGTTGATTACCATTCCATACACGATTGTACAGAGCTCAAGTGAAATGGTATGGAGGGGTGCCATCTCTATGTGTGCTTGGTCTGTGGTAGCTTGCCAAAAGGGTGACCCAAACTTCCAATTCCACAATAATGTCTTTTCCTGGTTCCAACTAGGCCACAGCATAATGCCTTGCTACTGGAAAGACTACTGATACATTATAAATGTTTCTTTATAGATTCATCAATTTATTCTGTCATTTTCTTTCTCTGAGAAAGCTGAGGGGTTGACAGGAAGCATGGCATTCAAGTCCCATTCACTGCTGACTGTGTTACATTTTCACAAAGTCTGCTTTGGAGGCTCACAAACACTGCATGCTACATGTTACAATATCACACACACATGGGGGACTCGAGCACATTGTTACTTTATTTGACAATGAGCATCAAAGGGAGGAATTGGTTGTCTTGGAAACAAAACACCATGGTCCTTTTGTGGAACTTTCATGGATAGGACAAAGCTGCTAGTCCCTCTGAGCTCCAGTCACACGGGCAGACAGGATGATGGAGTGTGGATCAATGCAGAAACACCGGCATCGAAGAGTGGAAGGAGAACTTTCAGGGATGTGACATCATCGCTTATGTCACCGTTACTGTATCAGAGAGGAATCACACTTTCAAAGTAACTGGGGTTAGGAAGTCATTGGGAAACAACCATGGTGTGGTGTGCCTTGGTTAAGGCTTGTGCTGGTTTGTCTAAACGTAGATTTCTGGAGATTGTCTAGCCACCTCGGAAGAAGCTGTATTCAGAGGAAGGACTCCTTGTTCACCCACATGAGGCTGCGTGTCTCATTGGGCTTGCATTCATACTCAATGACAGAGAACGGGCTTCCCCACTGGCAGTGGTCTCGCTTGTGGTAATTGTAGAACTTGACTTGCCACACCGTCTCGAAGGTCCCAATGTCTGTGAACTTAAGGGAGAGAGACACCCATCAAAATCCCACCTTGCCACAAGCAATGGATGCCTGCTAAAGCCAATGACACACACAAGCAGCGTATGACTGCTAAAGTCACTGACACACACAAGCAGTGGACGCTCGCTAAAGTCAGTGACGCACACAAGCAGCGGATGCCCGCTAAAGTCAGTGACACACACAAGCAGTGGATGTCCACTAAAGTCAGTGACGCACACAAGCAGTGGATGGATGCCCGCTAAGGTCAGTGACACACACAAGCAGCGGATGCCCGCTAAAGTCAGTGACAATAGCTCCCAATAATCAGGTCTCAGTAGCCACATCTCTCTTAGTCTGCAAAATTCACCTTTTTTTTTTTGAACTACATTCCTAAGTTATTGGAGGTATTTTCCCCAAATCTCCTGGGCATTGGACTATTTCATGAATTTATCTTGTTTTCCAAAAAGCCAACCTTAGACTCTCACAATTTCCCTGCTTTTTAAAAAGTCCCCCTCTTCACAGAAGGGAACTGGAAAGAGAAGAAAGGGAATACTGTTGACTGGCCATTTTTTGTGTTCTGTTTCAAGACAGTAGTACAAGAAAACATCTGTATTATTCATCTAAATGTAAGGTATAAATAATTGTTCTTTTATTATTAGTTTCAACTCAGGGAGGATATTTGACAAAAGGTGACAACCATAAATGCTTTGAAGTATTGGATTCATAAAGATTTACTTTAATTGTCAAATATCGAGGGTATATGCCCAGCTCTCAAGTTTAGGTACTGTACTATGTATTCAAACTATGAATGCCTATTATATCTCATGTACATATGAAAGTTGTGTAAGATGTGATTATTGCTCTTATTATGTTACAGCCAGGTATGTTGGCTTAAACTGAAATCCAAGCCTATGGAAGGCTCAGAGAAGACTGCCATGAGTTCAAGGCCAGCTCGAACCACTATGCAAATAAAAGTTGTTCTACTAGAAGGTTGGAAAGTAGGCTCAATACAAAAATCACTGTACAAAATTTTGAGTCATTAGGATGAGTGTTTTGTAGCCACAAAGAGGGCACAGAATGCTCCAGAGGCCAACGGGCAGATGCTCAAGTGGCCCGGGGTTTGCCTGACTACTGCCTTCTGCGGCTATTTAGAGGACCTGGCATTAAGCAGCATTATGCCTGTAGTTATTTTCTCCGCTGATCCTCCCTTGATGAGAAGGGTCAGGGACTGACTTGGCAGGAATCTTAGACTTTCTTAGAGCCAGGAGACATAGAGAGAAGGGCAGTGAGCAAGGCGAGCTTTTACGCTGTGCAGTTGATACAAGAGGAGGGTGATCAGGTGCTTCGCAGAGAGCTTGCCAAGATGCTCTTAGTCCCTGCACCATTGCCTCACCCACTGACTTGGTCCTGCATCAGGATCTGGGCTTTCCTTTGGGAAGTGTGCCTGATGTGAAACACGGGGATGATACCATTAGAGTCTACACACTTCCTAGGTATGAAGAGGAAGTATCTCTTTTTGGAGAGTCATGGCCTAAAGATCTATGAGCTTACAGCAGCTTTGTTTATAATAATCCCAGGCTGGAATAAACTCAAAACACCTCACTATTCACTTGATGGGAGTCAAGTTTTGGTATATGTGTAAAATGACATGTGACTGATCTATCAATAGGACATGTAAATTAAGGCAAGAACAGGGATGGCTCTTAAGACACTGTAAGCAAAAGAATCTAGATTCCAGAGAATGTATACCATATGCTTCCAATTACTTTAAAACTATATGATAAATATAAACTATACTAGCTGAACATCTCTGTGGTTATCTAGGGCCTGAGAGGGGGAGAGTGCTGAAAATGTATAAGACAGAATTTTTGGAGGACAATGATAAAAGTATTCTATATCTTTGTTGATGTGGGCCAAAACACACTGAACTGTATACTGGCTTATTTATTATTTGTAAATCATGTCACATAGTTGGTTGCTTTTTAAATCAGTATCCATTTTCAGTAAGCCACAGGAAGGTAGGCTATTGAGTCCTTCACTAAGTAGTCCTTTGACAGTCAGGTTAAAGGTGTGAATGAATGCGGATCTAGGAATCATACTTCCTATATAAATATCATAAATTTCAGAGCAGTGAAAACTGAGATGGCAACACTTACTTACAGAACAGACTATTATAAAGAAATTTTAATGTAAAATATTTTTCTATTATTTTTTATTCCTATATAAATCAAGTACAGTACAATATTGAATGCATGGTATTGTGACAAGGATATAGTTCAATGGTGGAGTACCTGCTTAGAAAATATGAAAGACTCTGGGTCGATCCTCAGTAAAAGATAAAATCTAGGACAGTAATATTCTAATTTCCAATTTAATCCTACTTACTTAATTCCAACTTAATGTTGGAAACTGATGGATTACATTTCTTTTTTTATGTGTTTACGTATATTTTTAAATTGAATTAGAAAAATAAAAAAACCCAAACCACGCTAAGTATTGACAGTTTTGGCCAAATAGTAATGTAAAATATTTAATAAGGAAATAAAATATTAGATGAAATGTATGAGTTACTAAGACTGTTAGGATAAAAGACTGAACCATAGTTCACTAAAAGTAAACTACATGGGCAGGAAAGATGGCTGGGTGGTTAAAGATACTTGTTGCTCTTGCAGAGGAGCTGGGTCCAGTTCCCAGCACCCATAAGGTTGGCTCACATCTGCAAATTCCAGTTCCAGGGGATCGGAGGCCTCTTCTGACCTCTTTGGGCACATACAAATACAATTAACGTAAAATTAGTAAACAAAAAAAAACCAAACAGAAAACTATGATTAACACTTAAAATTCAAACACAATATTAGCAGTTAAGCAAACACAAACTTTTAGGGAGATACCAGTTATCTGCTAGCTTATCAATTAATTTAAATTTCTAAGTCCCCGAGGAGCTGGCAACCCTCAGTAGGCCTGCTTTTGGGACCGGGATCCTCGCCCAACCAGCTTCCGCGGATTCATCTGGACCCTGTCCCGGCTGCACCTGAGCTCGGCCCACCCGGGCTGAGGCCTTGGGGGAAGGGCGAGTCCCCTGCTAGGGGGCCTCCTTTGTCCCACGGAGCCGAGCAGAGAGGAGAGGGCAACCCT
>PVIU01021896.1:0-30558 GCA_004026605.1 Ondatra zibethicus
TAAAACGACAGCCTACAGAATGGGAAAAGATCTTCACTAATCCCACATCAGACAGAGGTCTGATCTCCAAAATATACAAGGAACTCAAGAAATTGGACACCAAAAGAACACATAATCCAATAAAAAAATGGAGCACAGACCTAAACAGAGAACTCTCAACAGAGGAATCTAAAATGGCTGAAAGACACTTAAGGAAATGGTCAGCATCCTTAGTCATCAGAGAAATGCAAATCAAAACAACTCTGAGATTCCATCTTACACCTGTAAGAATGGCCAAGATCAAAAACACTGATGACAACTTATGCTGGAGAGGCTGTGGAGAAAAGGGAACACTTCTGCATTGCTGGTGGGAATGCAAGCTGGTACAACTCCTATGGATGTCAGTGTGGCGATTTCTCAGAAAATTAGGAAACCTTCCTCAAGACCCAGTAATAGCACTTTTGGGTATATACCCAAAAGATGCTCAATCGTGCCACAAGGACATGTGCTCAACTATGTTCATAGCAGCTTTGATTGTCATAGCCAGAACCTGGAAACAACCTAAATGCCCCTTGATCGAAGAATGGATAAAAAAAATGTGGTACATTTACACAATGGAGTACTACACAGCTGAAAAAAATAACGACAGCCCGAATTTTGCAGGAAAATGGATGGAACTAGAAAGCATTATTTTGAGTGAGGTAACCCAGACACAGAAAGACAATTATCACATGTACTCATTCATAGGTGGTTTTTAAACATAAGGCAAAGAAAAACCATCTTACAAACCACAATCCCAGAGAATTTAGACAACAATACGGACACTAAGAGCGACCTACATAGATATAATCTACGTGGGAAGTAGAAAGTATAAAAAGACAAGATCTCCTGAATAAATTGGAAGCATGGGGACTTTGGGGGAAGGTTGAGAGAGGGAGGGGAGTAGCAGGGAGGGGAGCAGAGAAAAATGTAGAGCTCAATAAATTTCATGGGGAAAAAACAAAAAAAAAAAACATTTTAAAATAATTTTACTCAGCTGTGCGATGGTGGTGCATGCCTTTAATCCCATCACTCAGGGAGGCAGAGGCAGGAGGATCTCGTGAGTTAAAGACTAGCTAGGTCTACAGAGTGAATTCTAGGACAGCTGGAGATACACAGAGAAACCCTGACTCAAAAAACCAAAATAATAATTTTGCTCTTGGCTTAAAGGACTGAGGTGTGTTATAGTTACCTTGATTAATCGTTACAAATAGAGCCATATACATATCAAAGTAATTATTACCTTAAAAAATATGAACCTGAGAAGGTATGCTAATTAATTTGCACATTGCAGTGATAACCATCCCTGACACAAACAGCTTAGGATTTATGCTGTCTCGCAGTGCAGGGCAGGGAAGGCATGGTACTTGCATTTGGCTGGTCACACTGCATCTATGACCAAGAAGCATAGAAATGAACGCTAGTCCTGACTCCCTGACTCCTTAGTGCTCTGAGGCTTATTTCCTCAGTGAATCTAGAACATATCACATTTACAATCAGTCCTACATCCCAAGTCTCTTGTCAACTTGACATCCAAACATACAACTTTTTTTGTTTGTTTGTTTGTTTTGGTCTTTTGGTTTTTCGAGTCAGGGTTTCTCTGTAGCTTTAGAGCCTGTTCTGGAACTCACTTTATAGATCAGGCTGGCCTCAAACTCACAGGGATCCACTTGTCTCTTCCTCCCCAGTGCTGGGATTAAAGACATGTGCCACCACCAAGAAATGGCTCCAAACATACAACTTTTAAGCTATGCTATTCTGACCCTCATCCCCATAGGCTGATGGCTGGCTCATAATGCAAAATGTATTCAAAACAATTTCAAAAATTCTCAAGTCTTCAGCAGTTCTAAAACTGTTTAAAAGCATAAGAGCAGAGACTTCTGAGACTCCATCTCTAAGCTGTGAGTCCCTTACAATCCAAGCCAAGTTACATAATTTTAATTTACAATTGCAAAGTGAACATCCCTATCCCAAAAGGGAGGAAGGCACATAGCAAGGGAAGAGTAGATCAAAGCATATCTTAAACCAGGTGGACAGACATCCAGTCTTACACATGAGGTTCTAGAACAAAGGACTTGGGTAGCCTCATCCCTCCAGCTCTGCCACCTACAGCATACATGGTTTCTATCTTGGACCAGCTCCTCAGTAGACATCCCACTATCTTATGTCTCCCACATCCCGGGGTCTCTACTGCAACTTCTGCCTCACTTTCACGGTAACCTCAGCAGCCTTTCTGAACTTTGGCATAAGCACTATGACTTTATTCTTAAATTGTTCATATCTGTAAAACTCAAGTAGGTGATGATACTAAGTTCTGCTTCCAGTTCAACATGTAGCGTGGTCTGTCTGAACTACTGTTTCATAGACCCGTGTGGCTTCTGGGCTGACCCTAAGGAAACACTTCCTAGAGATATTCCTCAAGGACATGCCCAAGGGTTTGTGAACCCAGGATCTGTTAATATTAATCCTCATATAGGGTATTTTGATTTTTTTTTTTTAATAATAGGGTCTCATAGCTTTATCTAAACTATGTGTTGTTAATGTGATAGTCTTTTTTAAAAATAATTTTATTTGCATTGGTATTTTGCCTACATGTATGCCTGTGAGGGTGTCAGATCTTGGAGTTAATGACAGTTATTAGCTGCCATATGGGTGTTGGGAATTGAACCTGGGTCCTGTAGAAGAGCAGTCTCTCCACAGACTGCTGAGCCATCTCTCCAGCCCCAATTTTTTTCTTTCTCTTTTTTCTGTTTTAGGGTAGGATTTCTCTGTGTAGCCCTGGCTATCCCGGAACTTACTATAGGCTGGCCTCAAACTCAGAGATCTGCTGGATTCTGCCTCCTGAGTATTAGGATTAAAGGCATGCACCACTACACCCAGCAGTAAATGTTTTTCACCTCTTTAAGTGAGCTATCTAGTGAGGTTGGCAGTTATTTTATAATTAAATTAAACTGTTAAACACTTAATAAATGCAGATTTTAAAAAGTGCAGCAAATATAGAATCCAACTTTCAGTGCATAGTCTTGACATGGCAAGCAGATTGGTGTCAGAGTCCAGATTGAGAATTACATACATTCAGAGGAGAAAGTTCTTTCTTACTGGAAGTAATTATAAGTGCTTGAGGTTTTGTTACTGTTTTCTGAGTGGAGTAGGAAGCCAATGAAGGCTTTTAAGGGGCACTCAGGGCAATACCTGGGTGTTTGGGTAAAGCATGAATGAACAAGAGGGACAACATCTGGTAAAAGTCAAACTACCACCTACTTCAGAATTCTACCTGAATTAGAACTTAATGCATTATCAAGGTATAGTAGACTGGAATTCTAAGTGGAGGCAGGAGGGTCAGGAGTTCAAGGTCATCTATAATTACATAGCAAGGTCAAAGGCATATTTAGAACTTTAAATACTGTGACACCATTTATATTAAACAATCTTTAGACAAATGTAGTCTATTAGGAAAGTTATCACACCATTTCACAGACAGTTGGGTTTTGTCAGTTTCATCTATTTGTGACAGAATATAATCTACAAAAATTAAAATTTAATTTCTGCAGCTTCCTAATCTCTTATTCTATGGGCCACCTGGAACTGGCAAAACATCCACAATTTTGGCAGCAGCTAGAGAACTCTTTGGGTAAGTTGACATTGGTTGATGTCTTAGTCACTGTTCTATTGATGTTAAGAGACATCATGACCAAGATGACAATTATAAAAGAAAGCATTGAATTGGGGCTTGCGTACCGGTTTTCAGAGGTTTAGTCCATTGGGTCATGGTAGGAAGCATGGTGGCACACAGGCAGGCATGATGCTGAAGAAGGAGCTAAGAGCTACATCCTGATCTACAGGCAGTGACAGAGAGAGCCTAGGTCTGGCATGGGCTTGTGAAACCTCAGAGCCCACCCTAATGACACACTTGCTCCAACAAGGCCACAAATTCTTTTCTAATAGTGCCACTTTTTGATGACTATGCTTTCAAATAAATGAGGCTTTGGGGGTCATTCTTATTCAAACCACCACAGCTGGTCAACTTCTTTTTAAAGACTATACACCAGGGACTAAAGAGATGGCTTAAGGGTTAGGAGAACTTTCTGATCTTCCCATAGAACCAGAGTTTGGTTCCTAGCACCCACATCTGGTGAGTCACAAATGCCTGTTAACTCCAGCTCCAAGGGATCAGACACCTTTTTGTTTTCAGGTATCCAAACACACATGGTATATACTCACATAGAAACATGCGTAAGTAAAAATCTTAAGTAAAAGAAAAGGTTTTGAGAGATGACTCACTGGTTAAGACCATTCACTAGGGATTGAAGAGATGACTTCGGTTTTCCTGATCTTCCAGAGAACCTAAGCTCACCTCCCAGCACCCATGCTGACCAACCGCGCTTTAACTCTAGCTCATCCTGTACCCGTTTCCTCCGCGGGCACCTGCACTCTGGACACACACACAAAGCACACATAATTAAAATATTTTTAAAAGATTTAAGGTTCATTCCCTGACATCTCCAGATAGCTGTAGGTGCTGGGGCAGCACATCTTTAATCCCAACACTCGGGAGGCAGGGGCAGGCAGATCTCTGAGTTTGAGAACAGCCTGGTCTACAGAGTGAGTTCCAGTACAGATAGACAGCCAGGACTACATAGAAAAGCCCTGTCTTGGGGGAAAAATATGTTCATAGTCAATCATTGTGCATACTTGTAACACTAGAGGCTAAGGCAGGGGGCTCATGAGTCTAAGGCCAACTTCAGCTACATGACAAGAACAGTTTCCAAAATAATGTTTGTAATGGTCTTAAAGAATGTACTTGTAAATGCCATACTTAGTTGTACATGTGACTTTCAAAAGTACATGTACTGAGTTCTCTAAATGTTTATGCCTTAGAATATTTAGGATCTCACACTAATTTGGAAGAATGAAGAATAACCTAAACCATTGGCTTAGAGATATGGTTTAGCTTTATCAAAGGTAGCAAAGAACCAGAGTTCAAATCCCAGCACCCACATCAGGTAGCTCATATCAACTCTAAGGGATCTAATACACCCTCTAGCCTCTGGGCACAGACAAACACGCACGCACTAGACATGATAGAACACTCCTATAATCCCAGTGAAATAATCTCAAATTTGAGGCCAGTTTGGGCTTCACAGCAAAACTCTGTTTCCAGAAAGAAAAAGTATATGTGCACATTTTGTCTGTGTAGAGAAAATACTAGAGAATTTTGAAAACAGTCAGTGGTTTTCTAGGGGATAATTTATTTCTCAGATCTCTATAGTGGCATATACTACTTTAAATAAAAAATGTTTATATACCAGTTAGGAGTGGTGATGCATGCCTTTGATCTAGCACTCAGGAGGCAGAGGCAGGCAGATCTCTGAGTTCAAGGCCAGCCTGTCTATGATGTGAATTCTAGGATAGCCAGAGATAAAACAGAGAAATCCTGCCTCCAAAAACAACAGTGACAACAGAAGGTTTATATGCCAAGTGTGATGGTACATGCCTAGAAACCCTGTACTGAAAAGTGGAACTAGAACTGAAAGCTGAGCCACCCTGAGTTACATAGCTCTAATGTAGCCTGGCTATCTTCTATGGACAGGAAAGCTTATTATACAGCAGTATCAATGACTGCAGTCTCACAGTCAGTGAGAGACACTGAAGGCTTCTGTAACAGCCTCTCTCCCCATGCTCACTCCAGCAGTCTAGACAGGAAGATACTGAAGACAGTTCTTAAGAGTTGGTGGCTTCTAGTGGGGGAGGGCTCACTCATTTTTAAGAAGCTGGCCACTGGGAATTTTACCGTGTTCCAGTGATTATATGGGGAGCACAAATTGTACCTGGTGTATTTTTCTCTTTGTGGGTGGTGTGGGTGGACCTGGGAAGACTGGGAAGCAAGTGTGATAGGGGTACATTGTGTGAAATTTCCAAATAATCAATAGAAATATTATGCTGGAGAAAACATTTTTAAAGAAGTTCATATTTAGGGCTGGAGAGATGGCTCAGAAGAGCACTGGCTGCTCTTCTAAAGAACCTGAGTTCAATTCCCAGTGGTGGCTCACAACCATCTGTAATGAAATCTGTTGCTTTCTTCTGGCCTGCAGGCATACGTGCAAGCAGAATACTGTATACATAATAAAATCTTTAACAAAAAGTTAAGTTCTATTTAGGCTTGAGGTATAGGCCCTGAGTCTCACCCTTGCCACATACAGCCTTACTCATTCATGTTTTAATCCAGAAATTTACCTTTTAGCAAGCTATTGTATGGGAATAATTCAAATGTGCTAAATTATAACATTTAAAACCCAATAGATATCTAACAATTGAAGAATAAGTAAATTACCTAAGGAATATGTTACTGGTTTTAGTAGAAAGTGGATGCTTATTACACAAAACTGAGAAATTAAATTTTATATTATTATTATTTTATTATTATTTTTTTCTTTGAAGCCGTGCTCTCACTATATGTAGACTAGGCTGGCCTTAAACTCAGAGATCCCATATCTGATTGCCTTTGCCTCCCAAGTGCTGAGATTAAAGTTGTTGGCCACCATGCCTGGGCTCTAGGTTTTAGCCAAAATGTTAGATGCATAGCTTTGCAAAGAAAGACCATGTGTGTGATTGTGCCTTCTTTTGGTTTTGCTCACCAGGTGTATTCTAAACTCCCGAGTTAAAGCAGCATCAGCACCTGGGTTACTTAGTGCTGTTATGTTTCATAATGCTTTTCATTTTGAAATAGGCCCGAACTCTTTCGATTAAGGGTTCTTGAGTTAAATGCATCTGATGAACGTGGAATACAAGTAGTCCGTGAGAAAGTGAAGAATTTTGCTCAGTTAACTGTGTCGGGAAGTCGTTCAGAGTAAGTAACTTGCCTCCCCTCTCCGTAATACAGCTCCTTATATTTGCTTTAAATGTAGGCTGTGGTTTAAATTTGGCCTCCAGTGTGGCATTTGGGTGAGATAATTGGAAGTTATAAAACTAAGTCCCCTGGTGTCTTTATAAGAAAACGATAGACTCTGTTTAGCACAATTATTCAGTAGTTTTGACCAAAAAAATAATCCTCAACAGAAAAAATGTCACAACTGTTCAGTCTCAGACACCGTGTTATAACACCACAGACTAGCCTAAGATCAATCTGAGCTCACAGTGGAAAGTGCTTACACCCAGAGTGAACAGGAGAGTGAGAAATGGACGGACAGGCAGAAGCTTAGGTTCCCTGTTCTTGATGCAGCCAGGCCCTGCAAGGTCCTATCGCTATTGCTTCTGGTTCTCCATAAGCATGTGGCCTTGCTATGAGAGCCTACCCTGTACTAACTCTGCAGCTGGTTCTGTCTCTCTTCCCTGGGGTGGGTAGTAGGGGCATGCCTCTTCCCTCCCTCTGTTGTTACGTGAAAGGCATTGGTGTCAGTCAGAGCCCCGTGCAGTGGCATTACGTCAACATGAAGGCTGAAAAGCCTTAGAATGCTTCTAGTAGTTTCCTGAATATCATAAAACTGTCCTGGGCCAACTAAATGAACATTAAAAGCCAAAAACAAGATTCATCTTCATTAAAGAAAAATGCTACAGGAAATAAAAATGAAGCAAAATCAATGTACAGAAAATAAAAACCCACAAAATTGGAATAAATGTTTACAAGTCATGTATCTAGAAAAGGACTTATATCCAGAATATATAAAGAATTAAATTCAATTAAAAATACAACTTCAAAATGGGCAAAGATCATAGACATTTCTCAACCACTACCAGGGCTGAAATTAAAAAAAAAAAAAAGATAGAAAACAACCAGCACTTGTTAAGGAGAAACAATGTAAACCTCACCTATTGATGGCTGGATTATAAAGTACAGTGTCTTAGAAAATAGTTTGTCAGCTCCTCTAACGATTAAGTAGAATTGCGCTTGAGTGAGATGGCCAACATTGAAGGACCAGCTCACAGACCTCCAACCTGAGTCCAATCCTGGAATCCATAAGGTGGAGAAAACTGGTTGTCCAAAAAGGTTGTCCTCTGACCTCACTTGAATGCTGTACACATACACTTTCTTTTTTTTTTTTTAAGATTAAGAATTGACACATGGGTGCTGGAGCAATGGCTTAGAGGTTAAGATGGCTCTTCCAGAGGACCTGGACACAATTCCCAGCACCCACATGGTGGCTCACAACTGTCTGTCTACAGTTCTGGAAGACCCAACACCCTTACACAGGCATACACACAGGCAAAACATCAATGAACAAACTATTTTTAAAGGAAAAGAATTAACCACATGACCCAAAAATACCATCCCTTGTATTCTTGCATAGAAGATTAGAATTGATGAATGCCTAAAATGTGTACAGATGTAATTATTCCTATTAGACAAAACACCAAAACATCCAAATGATTAGCGGATAAATAAAATGTGAAATACCCATCTGCCTATTTGGTTATAAAAAAGAAATTAAGTATTGGCACCCACTACTATATGGATTAATCTTGAAAGGAGGTTAAAATTACACAAAGAACAGTAATATTTGTTAAATTTCATTATAATTTCTGTCTGTATCATTTTATAAATTAAACAATATAGGTTGAGATGCTTCAGAGGGAAAAGTATTTACCATGCAAGCCTGAAAACCTGAGTTCATTCTCCAGAATCCTTGTTAAGGTGGAAAGAAACAAAGAACCAACTCCAGTTACCCTATTATCTTACAGGAGTGCTGTGGGAAGCATGTACCTACCCACACGCATTATATACACACCCTAATAAGCTGAGTTATTTACAAGTTATAGGTTACCACATACTAAAAGATACAAATGGGTGAACTGTGTATTATATCTCAGCAAAGATACTTATCGGTGTTTAACTCCTATGTTTCTGATTTAGTGGGAAGCCATGTCCTCCCTTTAAGATTATAATTCTGGATGAAGCAGATTCCATGACCTCAGCTGCTCAGGCAGCTTTAAGACGTACCATGGAAAAAGAGTCTAAAACCACCAGATTCTGCCTCATCTGTAACTATGTCAGTCGGTATGTATACTCCCTGAAGCGACATGCTAAGCCGCCTTTTTAAAGCTAATGTCGTAATGTTATATATTTATGGTATGGCAGGTGACATGTCTGTACACTCACACGTGTAATAGTTGGATCAAAGTAACTGATTCATCTTTTACTTTGGATTTGTAGTGACAACATTCCTTATTTTATGCTTATTTGAAGTGCACCATTATGGTTGGTTTTCAATCTTTTCCAGAATAATTGAACCCCTCACTTCAAGATGTTCAAAGTTCCGCTTCAAACCTCTGTCAGATAAAATTCAGCAGGAGCGATTATTGGATATTGCTGAGAAGGAAAATGTCAAAATCAGCAATGAGGTAAATACTAATTATGATTTTAGGTTTCTGATACTAATTTCTTTTATGAATGTACACCTTGAAGTCCTGAAAATTATAAGTGAGCAGAATTCCACATATACTCTTTCCCTGAGACGGTTTCTCTGTGTACTCTTAGAGATCCCCTCCACTGGGATTTAAGGCATGCCCTACCATGTGGCCTCTTCACATGATTCCTTTCTGAAGCAAAGGTTTGTCCATTTGCACAGATGCTATCTCAGTTAACCCACCTGCAAGACTGAGAAACCCTGTCTAAAAAAACTGACTAGAGACTTGAGACTCAAAACTTTCCCCCAAACAGGATTTTCTCCAGCATTATGGGAATTTAGTTGTTTGTGTGGCAAACACCTGGTAGGCCATCTGGCCAGACCAATTTTCTCAACTCTTTTTCAGGGAATAGCTTATCTTGTTAAAATATCAGAAGGAGATCTACGGAAAGCCATTACATTTCTTCAAAGTGCTACTCGACTAACAGGTGGAAAGGAAGTCATGGAAGACACCATCACAGACATTGCTGGGGTGAGCACCAGTTACCTTGGCAACTCCTGGCTCTTTATTCCAGTACCTGACTTAAATGTCTGTTCTTTCAGATAATACCAGCTACAACCATTAATGGAGTATTCACTGCATGTCACAGTGGCTCTTTTGACAAACTAGAAGCTGTGGTAAAGGTAATTAGAGAACTGCTTTAAAAAAATACCCATTTTTCTTATTTGAGAAATTAACTATTTCTGTTGCAGGACCTAATTGATGAAGGACACGCAGTTATTCAGCTTGTTAGTCAACTTCATGATATAGTTGTAGAAGATGAAGATCTTTCTGATAAACAGAAGTCCATTATTACAGAAAAACTTGCTGTAAGTATTGAACAAAATTAGTGAGGCTGTGTCTGCCTCCTGGGTGCCCAACTTAGAACTTATCTATTTCCTTTGCAGGAGGTGGATAAATGTTTGGCGGATGGTGCAGATGAACACCTGCAGTTGATGAGCCTCTGTGCAACTGTGATGCAACAGCTAACTCAGAACTGTTGAAGACCAACTTGGGTGAATGATCTTTTTGGCTAATAAATAAATGACAAAAGCCCTATAAAGTGAATATACAATTTATTTAACATTGAAACTTCATTAAGACATGTGCAATATGGCAATTTTACTGTGGGCTTAACCCTACCTAGGATGATTGCTTGCTGAGGCTTAGCAACAGGGTCCAGTTCACACTTAGCACTAATTAAATACTTTATTGAATAAATACAATACCAAACAAAATGCATTCAAATGTTTTCTAAAAAAGAAAAAAAATCACTTTTAAAGGCCTTTCTAATCAGGCTAATGACAAATACAATAAAGGCAGATATGCTAGTTTAACATAATTGGCTGATTTTATACAGCACTTATATCTTTTAGTCCACAAGTATATTATTAAATGATAGAGAACATCTAATACAACCATTTCTACATAACTAGTAAATAAATTTCTAAGAAAAAAAGATTTTACAGACCCCATCTTTTTATACCCACCCCAACAGTCTAACTCTAGAGGATAAAGCCAATGCCTTTCCTCACAAGAGCTCAGGACTAAAGTCGCTTTGCTATCAGAATCTGTATTTGTGATCCGTTATGAGCATTGAGACAAGATTCAAATATTCTCAAAGAAGCACAATGCACGTTGTGATCGCCTATTCAGCAACAGCGAGCACTGCATTCAAACTCTCATCCCAGGAATTAAATAAGGTCAGCCACATTCATGGGCATTTCCTCCACTGTAGTATTGTAGAAAGTCTCAATGTCACGAAGAATCCTCTTGTCTTCTTCAGTAACAAAGTTTATAGCCACACCTTTCCTCCCAAATCGACCCCCTCTGCCAATTCTGTGTAAGAAAAAAAGAAACCAGCAGTCAGAAAGTTGCTTTAGTATTACTTCATACTACTGAATATGACGGTCCACTTGTTAACCATCAGCTGCTGTTTACTTATGGTTATAGTTCGTGCTTCTAAGTGGAGCACTAGCTGCTAAAAACCAACATATCCGGGTGGGAGGAACCATCTTCCTCTCTGCAGTTAGTGCCAAAAGATTTCAAGGCTTGTCTGGCTGCAAAATGAGATAGGCGCCTTGAGCATTATAATAAAGCAGATGACAGTATTGTGTTTGGGGTGAAATTAAAGCCCATACCAAAGTGGGCCAGCCAGGAGCAGATGTCAGCCTGGGACAGATGTAAACACCAGGGATAAAAGAAAACCGTTATAAAGTCCATTTCGACGCACTTCTGGAACTGTAAACTGTAAATACAAATGCTGCAAGGTTAACTATTTTCTAAAACTTACTTTTTTCCAGTGGGAAACAAATATTTGGTATGGTAACCCAAACTTATCACTGCTTTTTGCTCAGCTATTCACACGTTATACTCAAGATTACTCAAACGTGTTACCTTCAAAACAGCTCTACCTTCCTACCAAGTACCAGACAGTACAGACCACCTAACGCTCCCTATCATAAATGCTAACATAACAAAATGCCTTGGACTGGAACAACTTAAAATATCAAATAATCATGACAAAAGAAAATCAAATATAAATACCGACTCGCTCTTTATTCAAACAGTGTGCTGTTTCGCTTATGATTCCACGTCCTAAATTACGTCAACGCCGTTTCTGAGCGCCATCTCGTCATCAACTGCCGCTATCGACTCCTGTATTTTTTAAAAAGTCTTTTTTTACATCATATAACAAAGTACAATTCAATTTATTTAGGGATAAAAGCCACTATAACTAAACCAGGGAATCACTCAAAATGCTATCAGCAACACCAAGAAAATCCCAACTATATAGAATCAATCACCAAGAAAGCACATGAACTCAAGAAAAATCACTATTAAGGCTCAAACATAAGCTAAGACCAAAAAAAAATCTAAATCAACCTAATCTGCATGTATGTGTACAACCTTAACTACATTACAAGTTTTCCCACTTTGTTCTGACCAATCTTCCCAAATCCAATTTTAATTAGACCTATTTACTGGAATCTATTCCCTGATTTTGCCATTACCTTGTGTACAAAACACTGTAGGGAAAACGTTCGAAATTCCTTCTCCAGTACAAGTGGAGAAGATGCTTTCTCCTCACCTGTGAATATAGTTTTCACGATTGGTAGGTAGATCATAGTTTATAACCAAGGACACTTGTTGTACATCAATCCCACGAGCCTGAAATAAAAACAAGGTTTTTCAATACCTTAAATTCAACAATCTAGACATTCCTGCAATTATTGTAGGCCACAAGATAGTAATGAACCATACTAAAGGGTATAGTCCACTGTGGAGTGTGGTCTAACTTATTTTGCCAAATAGCTTAAGTTGGTTAAGGTTATTTAAAATGCCTTCCCCACAAATCTAGCTTTTGGGTACTATTAAATAAAAAGGGCACACTTACCAACAAGTCAGTAGTGATCAGAACACGACTTGACCCTGATCGGAACTCCCTCATGATGACATCTCTTTCCTTCTGGTCCATGTCACCATGCTGCAAATGTTAACAACCTTTTAATCAAGATCTCTAGTAAGGCATACATTTAATTTCTAACGTGTATGAGACCAAGCGTCCCTGGCTGCTACTGAGTGTATAGCAGACAGGTATAGTTAAGAAACAATATTGTTTTGAGCAGGGGGAACGACAACACAGCACTTAACAGCCATATTGTAGTTAAATCCTGCTTAATGTAATTTGAGTAGCATTACTAAATCCAACCCTTACCAGAGCAGAAACGGTGAAGTCCCTGGCATGCATTTTCTCTGTGAGCCAGTCCACCTTGCGCCTTGTATTGAGAAAAATAACCGCTTGTGTGATGGTCAATGTCTCATACAAGTCACAAAGAGTGTCCAACTTCCATTCCTAATATAGGTTAAACAAAGTTATGTCAACTAAATTTTCCATTTTATTAAAACTGTTCTGTTTAACAGTGGTTCTCAACTTTCTTAATGCTGTGACTCTTTAAGACAGCTTATGTTGAGCTTACCCCCAAACCATACAAGTATTTTGTTGATACTTTTGCTGTTTTTAAGAATAAATGCAGCTTAAAACAGATACAATGCTCCTTGAAATTTATTTCTAAGACAAAGAACCAAAAGTGCTGTCAAAAATCAAAGCAATGTTAATTCAAACCAAGTAAAAAACAAAAACAGAACCCAGCTACTTTATAGAAGCTGTTCTTCACAGCTTAACAATCATTTTGATTAAATAAAATCATACTAATTTACATTTTCTCTTCCTGTCCAAAAACTCCCCTCAAAAAAAAAAGTGCATCCAGAACCTATCAAAATTCCTTATTTTGCTGTTCTTATGAATCATAATATATGACTACGGTGGCCAGATGTAGACAATCCTATCCTGCTCATGTTCTCTGCTAATCCTTATTGTTGTTGTGGCATCTAATCAGATAAGCCAATATGTATGGTCTGTAGAATTATCAGCTTCTAAAGACTTATTGCACCAAATCTTAAGACAAAGGACACTGGACATTAAGAAAGAGGTCCACCCCTGTCTTTGGGATCCAGTGCAGTAGTTACTTTTCTTCTTGTGTGTACTCTGCTAGCATCATTACAAAAACTAAGATACAATCCTAGTTTCTGCAATTTTAGCACAGTGCTTATACAAGAAGGTGGGGGAAAACCTTTATACTTAATAATGAGACAAATTACCTCTCTTTCAACATTAATATAAAACTGTTTGATTCCTTCAAGGGTCAATTCTTCCTTCTTCACCAGAATTCGAATTGGATCTCTCATGAATTTTTTGGTCACTTCTAACACATCAGTTGGCATTGTGGCAGAAAGCAACACAACCTGTAAGAGACAAATGGTTGTTTTTACCTGTGTATTTTGTCGAACTTTCAGGTAATACAGGAGAAAGAAAAATGTTTGAAACTAAGCGTCTCTGCCTGACTATGGTAGAGCTAAGCAGAGATAGTAAAGTATCAAATGCTTTCAGCAGGGGGAACGACAATAGAACACTTCAGTTATATTGTAACTTTACCTGCATGAAACCAAACCCAAATGAGTAGGAAATAAACCTTACCTGAATGCTTGTATTTAATTTTTGGAAAATCTCATAGATTTGATCCTTAAACCCTCGGCTCAACATTTCATCTGCTTCATCCAAAACAAACATTTTGATCCATTTTGGAGCTGTTAATCAAGAAAGTCATACTATATTTCAAAGTTCCTGTAGCCATTTTTAGTAATAAAAAACCTATAAAAGACAATACTTACAAAGGTATCTTCTGTTTAGCATATCAAACACTCTCCCCGGTGTACCAACAACAATATGAGGAGCTTCAGCCTGCAACTTCTGCATTTCATTTCGGACATTTGTTCCTCCAATACAGGCATGACAAGTTGCTCCCATATAATCCCCAAGAGCCAAAATTACCTTTTGGATCTAAAAGCCAAAAAGCTTAATTATCATCCTATGAAAACTAAGTTTAAGACTTAAGCTCCAAGGCATAATTGCACTATTTTGACTGCCAACAGCCTTTATGCATGCATAGCACAAAACTTAGAATTCTGAACTTACAATTCTCTTTACTTATTGTTCCCTCCTCTCTTGTAAAACTGGGGACCCTGTTGCCTCAAACACCAACTGGGGACTAAGAAAAAAAATTTCCACTTCCTCCACTGTGTAGGGTACAGAGTGAAATATATTCTGTAAGGGCAAATGGTAATTTTTCTCCTAGTGTACTGTGCCTTATAACCTTGGCCTGGATAAAACTTCCAGCTTTATTAGCATTACTTCAAAGCCAATATAGCAGTGCTTTGAAATGGAGCATGCAACAGATGCATCACAAACTACTGAGACATTCAATGTTTAACATGTCACTGCAGTTTTCATGTTGCACAACTGGATTCCAAGTTTTCAAATGGGTACAGATACAATCTCCACCCTTTGAGTAAACCTATGGGTTCAACTGTTGAGGTACCCTACAAACCTACAATACCCAGTTCCTGCTGCTTAGCTTTCAACAAAACCTTCCTGCATGCATGTATAATTAAAATGGGGGCTGATATTACTAGGACAATTCATACGTTTTAATTTTAAATTCTTCACAGTTGTGAAACCTGAAACCTATGCAACACGCAAGCAGTTTTTTGAACTACACTATCAATACCTGTTGAGCCAGTTCTCTGGTGGGGGCCAATACTAGTGCTTGGGTCTCCTTGAACTCAATCTCCAACTGTTGCAGGATGGAAATAGCAAATGTGGCTGTCTTGCCAGTACCTGACTGAGCTTGAGCAATCACATCATACCCTAAAAAAAGTAGGATACAAATTTACCGATCCCACATCAAATCGTCATGTCTACTATACACCATGTATTCCAGTTGGAACATAAATTATGCCCAAGTAAGTGATCAGCAAGAGTATTTCTTCATTTCAGGTCAGTCCCGAAAGATGATTGCCATCATTTCACTTTAAGGAATACAAACAGGTGCTAGTTATTTCCCCAAATGTTACTTTCCCTTTTACTGTCCATATATATGGAAACATTTAGTGAGTTTTACCTTTAATACAAGGAATTATAGCTCTCTGCTGAATAGCTGAAGGCTTCTCAAAACCATAAGCATAGATGCCTCTAAGAAGGGACTCCTTTAAGTTCATATCATCAAAGTTATCAACGATTTCGTTCCAGTTGCTCTGTAAGTTAACAATTAAACTATAAGTAAGAGGTAAAAACTTTACCATCTCAAACCTTTAGCATCCACCACCCATTTCTTACCTCGATGACACCATCGGGGTCCATTCCCTCTGGGCCGCCATGTTCTCTGCTGACAAGAACACTGCAGTCAGACAACTCACCCCTTCCAAGCCACGAACAGACCCCTACAGTACGCCCTTTCCACCCTGTGCCTCATTACCCTCCACGCACGTGTACTCTACTGGAAATGCCCAAGAAAGGTGACATTGAGGCTAAGCACCACTGGCTGGGAAGGTAGATTTACGGCGTGAAAGCCCCTTCACTTACTGCCCTAAGACCAGGCCCTCCTGTTTGGGAAAAGCAGCTCTCGCGAGCGCTGCGCGCGCCGAGCTCCGCCCCTAACACTGCGCAAGCCGGCATGATTGACACCGGGGAGGCCCAGCCAGGACCATGCCAACGGTTCGTCGGCGCCCCGTTTACGGTCCGCTGTCACCGTCCTCTAGCCGTCCAATCTCCCACCTTGACAGAACCCTGGGGACCCCAGCTCGCGCCACCGGCCGCTAATAAAGCCAGGACACGGTCACCCTGTCCTCAGCTGACTGCGCCACGGCTCTGCCTGCCATGTCCCGCATGGGGAAGGGCAGCGGCCAAGATGTCACAATGTCTCCTAAGGAAAGGCATCCTTAACACTCCGTTCTCATACCCGTCCTGTCTCCCCACCATCTGGAACCCTACCATGATGGAAGCTTCTCGAAGGACACAAGGGGACTGTGTGTGTCCCTAAGAAAAAGCCCGCATACATGCAGTGTGGCCGCCAGCCACCCACCTCAACTGCGGGCGCTAGTGACCTTCACTACCGGCCACCGGCCGCCCCGGGAGCGCCGTACCTGTTGTAATCCGCGGAGCCACCAGACATGATCCGAAAACCCACTCAGCGCACGACTAAAAAGACAGACACACGGCGCCGCCCGTTTTTTATAGGCTCGCGGCCGGAACCCGTTTTCTCGCGGAGGAATTTTCTTATCTGTCTTCGGAAGCCGCAAAAATTGCCTTCCTCGGGTTTCCTCCCGCAGTTGAAATCCTAAGGGAGTCGATGACAAAATCCACATTTCATTATTACTTGGTATTACAGCGTTCCCGGAGATCCATGAATCAGGAGCGGGGCTGGGACTCTTTGCGATCGGCGGAAGAATATTGCAGCAGCGCGACCGCGCGCCGCGCTCCTCGACCGCCCTGCTTCTACGGGGTTTCCGCGGCCCTGCCGCAGAGACCGGCGGAGCTGGGGACGCCCCGGGCGGAAGCCGGTGGCGCTGTTCGCTGGCGGGCGGCGTCTCCAGGACGCAGCTCCGGGCTACCTGCGCGTCAGCGTGCCGCTGGGCCGGGACGCCGCGTTCCGCGCCGGAGCGGATGCCGGTTACTCCGCCCGTGCTCACTGCCGTTTAATGGGTCGGTAAAGGACTACCTGGCATTTCGCCCAGCCTTTTCCTAGCCACCCAGATCTGCCGCGGAAAATGTCGGCCGCTCAGCACGTCCTAGGAAATCCAGTTCGCAGTTAGACGTGTAATGCCATTTAACTGATGCCCCTTGGGTGGCGGTTTTATTTTCATGTCCTTCTGGTCGTCTTTAGCTTCAGTTAAAAAAAGTAATGGTACTAATTTAAACCTAACAGGTGTGAGAAACGTTTGACGAAATCATTACCAACTTTTGCAAAGGACCTGTCATTCTTTGTACAGAAACGTAAATTGGTGCTTCCCGCAGGTTCAGCCCTAGCACTTAAAAAGTTAATTCCCTCCCTACTGGTAAAGCAAAACAAAAAACGATTTTAATCGCCTAATGTCGCTTTACGGAAATGGAGAGCAATACAGTTCTTTTTGCCCATAATAAATTTGCATGGCTCCTTAAGCCAAGAGGTTTCCAGCCAACCACAACTCCCACCCCTTGCTAAAAAAAATATAGGAAGATATTTAATCATTGAATTTTAAAACACAACTCTGGTCTCTGTTCAAGATAGTATTGTGAAAGCTCAAAATTTTTTCTCATTAATTCAGAAGCCCAGCACCAAACATGATTTACCAGAGGTACAGGGGTGGGGGAGGCTCAGTTTTCTACTTTACAGATAATATTTGGTTCTAAAAACCATTCTCTTTACTGATTACATTGCATTTCTTTATTTACTTATTGCGTGCACCTCAGCGCCGGTGGAGGTCAGAGGACATCCCTTGGGAGTTGGTTCTTCTACCGCGTGGATCCCACAAGTGGGTCCTGGTGATGGAATTCAGGTCATCAGGCCCTAAGGCCAGCACCTTTACCCACAGATCCACCTTGCCAGCCCTAGATACTCTCCTTATTCAAAAACAAACTGCTTACTTATGTGGAAGTATTGAGTCAGAAGCTGTAATACAATCAAGATGACAAAATAAAGGCCGGGCGTGGTGTCTCAGGCCTTTAGCCCCAGGACTAGGAAAGCAGAGCCCTGTGGATCCTTAAAGTGCTTCTTAGAGTTCCAGGCAAGCAAGGGCAAGGGAAGAGGTACGTGTGTGAGACAAAATGGACTGGCCTTCATGTCTCAGTCAAAGAGAGTTATGGGGGTGGGGAGGATTGCCTGATCTAAGAAACTAAACACACTAAATCAGAAATGTGATTGCTTACTGTCGAGGCTCACTTTCACTGAGGGCGGATAGGTCGACACGCCTTCCTTAGTGTCAGTCCTGCCGATTTTAGGGTTAGCCTTTAGACTACAAGTGTGGAAGGAATTTCATATTTAAAAAGCATAATCAGGTGTGGTCCATGCCTTTAATCCCAGCACTTGGGAGGCAGAGGCAGGTGGATCACAGTGAATTTGAGGCCAGCCTGGTCTACATAATGAGTTCCAGGACAGCCAGAGCTAAAGAATGAGACACTATCTCAAAAATACAAATAGACGGGCGGTCGTGGCATTGCACGCCTTTAATCCTAGCACTCAGGAGGCAGAGACAGGTGGCTCTCGGGGAGTTTGAAGCCAGCCTCGTCTACCAAGTGAGAGTTCCAGGACAGGCTCCAAAGCTACAGAGAAACCCTGTCTCAGCTGGGCGGTGGTGGTCCACGCCTTTAATCCCAGGACTCGGGAGGCAGAGGCAGGAGGATCTTTGTGAGTTCGAGGCCAGCCTGGTCTAACAAGAGCTAGTTCCAGGACAGGCTCCAAAGCTACAGAGAAACCCTGTCTCTGTAACAAACCAAAAAAAAAAAAAAAAAAAAAAAAAAAAAATCCCTGTCTTGAAAAATAAATAAATGATATGGATAATAAAAGTATCTGTCATTCTGTAATGTATTTCCAATAAATACTATGCTTTGTTCTATTCTCACCATATAAATAGCATCAAGTAACATGTGAGCTGAAAATAACGTATATGTTTTAATGTTTTGCAAATCTGCATAGAAGATGCTTACCTTTTCAGTTTAAGGTGTCTCTACTTACAGTCTAAAATTAGCCTTCTCAAAATTAGTTATAAATTCTCCTTAGCAATCTTGGAGTTTGTGAAACCACTTATACTACAAATGATTAAAAAAGAAAAGAAAAGAAACAGCTGGGTGGTGGTGGTGCCTACCTTTAATCCCAGCACCTAGAGAGGCCGAGGCAGGCAAATCTCTGAGTTCGAGGTCAGCCTGGTCTACAGAGTGAGTTCCAGGACAGAGAAACACTGTCTGACTCAAGAAACAAACAAAAAAACAAAACAAACAAACAAAAAACCCAGACTTTTACCAAGGCCACAGTCCAGTGATCTCACTCATTCAAGTGGCTATGTCAGAAGAATCACAAGTTCAAGGTCCACCTTGGCTACAATGTGAGTTAGGGCCACCCTGAACTACATAAAATATTGTTTAAAAAGAAAGCAAACATCATTTAATAGCACCCTGCATAGCACATGCCCTTAATCCCAGCACTCAGGAGGCACAGGCATGTGAATCTCTGTGAGTTGGAAGCCAGCTTGGTCTATAATAGCAAGTGCCAGGCCAGCCAGTGTTAAATACCCACCCATACATAAAATAAAAAGCAAAAATAAATAAGACAGCATTTTGGTAATCAATTGATTCACAAAATGGTATTCATGCATATTTTAAGACCTAGTTACTATTTATGAAAATTTACCATTCAGTATGCTCACAGCCCAGCACCTGCAGCTGTCTTAATCTGTAATTTGTCTGAGAAGACCCATGCTGGACGAGAATGGCTACGGCTGCCTACCTCTTTTATGATTCAGTTGCTGGAGCAAATTAGAGGATAGATTCTGTTTGTATGTAGGCAATGTTTCCCGAAGCCATTTAGAAGGGAGCCTCCACTGGCATGTTCTTCGCAATAGCTTCTAAGTATTTGTGTGGCAACTAAATGGCCCAACAGGTAAACGGGCTTGCTGCCAAACCTGATGACCTGAATTTGATCTTTCTATGCAGCCCAGGATGAACCTGAACTAGTGACCATCCTGATTCAGCCTCCTTTATACATCCTTAAAACAATGGGATTGCATGTGAGCAGTGCTTAGGACAAATGGATTTCAGAGGTTTAAGCTGTAATTATCCCCTCCCCCCCTTTTTTTAGATTTATTTATTTATTATGTATACAGTGTTCTGTCTGTATGCTTCCTGGCCAGAAGAGGGTACTAGATCTCATTACAGATGGCTCTGAGCCACCATGTGGTTGCTGGAAATTGAACTCAGGACCTCTGGAAGAGCAGTCAGTGCTCTTAACCCCTCAGCCATCTCTCCAGCTCCCCCTCCCCTTTTTAATGGTTAAAAAAATTATTACTCATTTGTTTTTTTTTCTTTCTCTTACTGCCCACCCCTAAAATAACTAACCATTTTTTGAATTTTATGTTTATAACTGCTCTCTTAGAGTTTCTATTGTCCAAAGAGACACCATGATTATGGCAACTCTTACAAAGGAAAATATTTAATTGGGGCTGGCTTACAGTTCAGAGGTTTAGTCCATTATCATCATGGTAGGACGTGGTGGCATGCAGGCAGACATGGTGCTGGAGAAGTAGCTGAGAGTCCTACGTCTTCCAGGGCCACAGGAAGTGGTCCAAGACATTGAGCAGTGTCTTGAGCATAGGAAACCTCAGGGCCCACAGTGACACACATCCTCCAACAAGGCCACACTTCTGTAGTGCCATTTCCTATGAGCTTATGGGGGCCAACTACATTCAGACTACCACAACTGCTTGCTGCCAAACCTGATGACCTGAATTTGATCTCCCTATGCAGCCCAGGGTGAACCTGAACTAGTGACCATCTTGATTTAGTTTCCTGTGTACCAGGATTATAGGTTTTTACCATTATAACCTATACATCCTTAAAATCATGAGATTGCATGTGAGCAGTGCATAGGACAGATGTATTTCAGAGGTTTAAGATGTAATGATCCCCTCCCCCCTTTTTAATGGTAAAAAAAAATTATTACTCATTTGTTTTTTCCATTCTCTTACTGCCCACCCTCAAACTGTTCTACATGGAGAGATTTTTGTCTATTAAAAAAATTAATAATGATGAAAAGAAAATGTTTTTGTTTTGTTTTTCTGAGTTACTTGCTTATGACCCAGTCAATGTATTAGTGTGAAGTTTCGACTTGACATGTAGTTCTGAGTCAGTCTCTCCTGTAATCCCAGCCCTAGGGAAACTGAGGCAGGAGGACTGAGAGTTCAAAACCAGTTTGAGCTAGTGTGTGTGTGTTGGTGATGGGTGTGTGTGTGTTGGTGTGTGTGTATGTTAGTGATGTGTACGTGTGTTGGTGATGGGTGGGAGATAACTTGGGTGGATCCTCAAAGTTAAGACTTTGCTTGTCTCGCTCCCCACGTTCCCTCCCCCTCCCCCCAAAGGTAGGAAGACCATACAACTCAGACACACAGAGTAGAACTCACAACTGTGGTATGTGCTGTGGAGGGATGAGACTGAGAATAGCTGATGGTCTCCAGGTACTGTCCCAGCCAGATAAAGTAGCACTGGGGCCATGCTCCCTAATGTGTCCAGTGCTCAAACTCTCCTGCCCTTTTGCATCTGCATGGGAGCTGGAAGAAGGCAAGGCGTTGGGGCTAGCTAGCAGGACTGGGAGCTGAGCCTGGGGCCCCGAAGACAACAAAGAAGCCAGTTTTCTGTTTGGAATCTCCCATCTATCTTTCAAGGGTGGGGCACACCCAGGCTAGAAGGGCCTGCCTGGCTGGAAAGGGGCTCAAAGGACAGTGCTTTATGCTGTAGCCAGCGGAGAGACACTCAACTGCTGTGAACTATTGACTCGGATTAGAGGCTGGCCATGACCCACAGCAAGATGGGGACTAAGCAGCACCAAGATCCCCACAGGGAGCCCTGCCCAGGCTCCCTACATAGAAAGCCAATTGAGAAGTCTTGGGGTGGAAACATCTGTGTGGCTAGGTCACCAGTTGAGAGTGTCCTGGGCTGGTGCCTCCCGCGCTCCTCGGGTGCAGAGATGGGCTCCTCTAGAAGCCGCCTGGAGCAAGCTTCACTTTCTGGGCTGCGGGAAAGGTAGCTCAGCTTCAGAATTTGTCCCTGGCGTCCTCTGGTCGTATCTTCCCTCCTGCCGCCTTTCTCCTGTTCTTCCTCCACCACCGGATCCATCCTCTGAGCCACCTCCTGCTTCCGCCAGCCCTTCCACCCCTGCTTCCCAGCCCCCCTCCCCCCACTGGCACTGTGGCTGCGAAGCAGGCACAACCCTCCCTAGAGCCTGCAAAGATGCAAAGATGCCCAGTCTACTGCTGCAGCGCAGCCGCCTGTGTCGAAATACCTTGCCTTTGAAAGATTCCTGTAAAGTAAAATCTAGAACGACAAACTACACAGGAGGAAATATTTGCAAACCAACCGTACTAGTATCTAAAATACATAGAAAGCCCTGAATAACTCAATAGAAAAGGAATTCTAAAAATACGAGCAAAGGCCGTTGATGTGAAAAGTAGGCAAAGGCAGCGATGCTATGAGTTTTCAGAACTGTGAGACTTGACCCAAAAGTGTAGAAATGACATTTTGCATCTTTTATTCCTAGGTCAAACAGACCAGTGGATTCTTTGCACACAATCACTCCGGGAAAGCTTTAGAATGCGTGGGAACCAACAGGAGGGCTGCAAAGACACATGGCCAGTATCTGTTTCCTCCAGCAATCTAGAGTGTCAAAACTCTCCATTTATTTTTAGAGATTATCCGCTAAATAATAGTTGGAAAATGGCACTTTAGGGTCTGTTGGGGACTGTTATTTTAAGGTGTGTGACTTTTGTTTATGCTGCTTTTGTTTAACTCCGTGAAGCTGTCATTCTTTGCCTGTTTACAATACACCTGATGGTCCTAATAAAGAGTTGACCTGCTAAGAGGAAGGAGCAAAGATAGGCGGGGCTGGCAGGCAGAGAGTATAAATAGAAGGCAAACTGAGGAGGAAGAGGAGCTACAGGAGAGGAAGACACTAGGGCTAGCCACTCAGCAACATATCCGGGTGTGGAGTAAAAGTGAAAGTAAGATAAACAGAAGTAAGTCGGGCTGTGGTGCGCACACCTTTAATCCCAGCACTTGGGAGGCAGAGGCAGGCCGTGAGTTCAAGGCCAGCCTGGTCTACAAGAGTTAATTCCAGGACAGGCTCCAAAGCTACAGAAAAACAAACAAACAAACAAAAGATTTACCGAAGTAAGGAAAAGGAAAAAGTCCAGAAGCAGAAGGTAATTGGGATAATTTAAGTTAAGAAAAGCTGACAAGAAACAAACCAAGTTAAGGCTGGTTCCCGATAACTGATCCCAATGTCCAGGGTTCACGTGGTAGGAAAGTACTGACTCCTGCAAGTTGTTCTCTGTCTCCGTGTGCACAGATCCATACTGCCCAGAGGAACAGGGAGGGATGTTAGGTGCCCACCACAGCCAGCTGCACGGTTTCTCTCATTTACAGACCATATTTGCAGTAAGAAATAGATTTGATCCCTTAAATTCCAGATAAGCTTTAAAGTTTTATTTTTATTACGAGTACAGGTGTTTTGCATGCCTGCATATCTGTGTGTCAGGTCCCCTGGAACTGGAGATACAGTTCTGACCTGTCACGTGTGTACTCAGAATCAAGTCTGGGTCCTTTGGAAGAACAGCCAATGCTCTTAAACACTGAGATAAACTTCCTTAGATTTGATTTAAAATGGCTTAGCTCAGCCGGGCATGGTGGTGTATGCTTTTAATCCCAGGACTCAGGAGGCAGAGAAGGTGGATCCCTTTGTGTAAAGAGCAAGTTACAGGAGACCCAGGGCTACTCAGAGAAACCCTGTCTTGAAAACCAAAACCAAAGCCGATGGTGGCATATGCCTTTAATCCCAACACTCGGGAGGCAGAGGTATGCAGATCTCTGTGAGTTCAAGGCCAGCCTGGTCTAAAAGAGCTAGTTCCAGGACAGGCTCCAAAGCTACAGAGCAAACCCTATCTCAAAAAAAAAAAAAGAAAGAAAGAAAAAAACAACTAATAAGCCCAAAAAACAAAACAAAAAAATCATAACAAAACAAAACCCACTCACAAAAACAAAACAAAAACCTAACTCTTGATTCATGGTACTTTGTTGTTGCTATTTTTCAACACAGGGTTTCTTTGTGTAGTTCTGGCTGTACTCTGTATATCAGGCTGACCCTAAACTCACAGAGCTCTGCCTGCCTCTGCCTCCCAAGTGCTAGGATTAAAGGTGATGCTACCACTGCCCTGTTTCCCAAATTTTATTATTTATTTATTTTTTAGTGTGTGTGTGGTTCCCAAGTGTGTGGGGAGGGGAGTGAGATGCGCCCCAAGGGTGCTTCAGACTCTCCTGAAGAGAAGAAATTAGCTGTCTTAGTATTTGCCGTCTATACCCTTTGGTGGCTTCTCAGGTGACATCTCAGAAGATTTCTAAAAAGCCCTTCTCCCCTCTCTCTGCCTTCACGTAAGAGAGATGAGTGAGCTGACTCTAGAGAGCCTGGATGGAATGATCCAGAAGCCACCGCACATGGAAATGGGGAGATTCCCAGAAAACTGCAGGTTCCTGACTGGAAGAGGAGAAGGCCTCAAGCAGTTGGTAACTTCTGGAATTCTCCCTTCTGTCTCCTCTCCCTCCCTTCCTCTGTGATATCTTTTGCTTGTTTTGCTATTAAAAACTCTATCCATGTATGTAATTTATCTCGATTAAATGCTCCCCATCACCTTCCCTAAGTTAGCCCCCCCCCAGCACTTCCATCTCCTACCTTCATGTCTTTTTCTTTCTCAGTCCAATTAGTGCTGCTCAAATGCACACAGGCCTGGGGACATCCCATCATGTGGGACAATGTGGTATTTTAAATAGGTATGGCCCCCTTAGACTCATATGTTTGAATGCTTGACCCATAAAAGTGGAATGGCCTTGCTGGAGTCCGTGTGGCCATGTTAGAGGAAGTGTGTCACTATAGCAGTGGGCTTCAAGGTCTCTTATGCTTAAGCTATGCCCAATGTGGCCCAACAGTCTCTGGATCAAGAAATAGGACTCTCAGTCCCTTTAGCACCATGTCTGCCTGCATGCCACCTTGTCCTGCCATGATGATAATGGACTGAACCTCTGAACTGTAAGTCACCCTAATTAAACGTTTTCCTTTCTAAGAGTTGCCATGGTCATGATGTCTCTTCACAGCAATAGGAACCCTTACTAAGACAGATAACTTACCAATTGTGCTGGAAAATTTGCTACGATGCTGGTAAGTATAGGCAGAGTTTTTCTTCAGGATCTCCAGCTCCTCAGTAAATGACATGGAGACTTGTGATTAATTACAAATGCTTAGCTGATAGCTTAGGCTTGTTAGTAACTAACTTTTCAACTTAAATTAACCCATATTTCTTATCTCCGCTCTACCATGTGATGGTACCTTTTTTCAGCATGGCATGTTAATCTCCCACTTTCTCTATATCTGGCTGGTGAGTGACTCCACCCCCTTTCTTCCCAGAGTTCTCAGTTCAACCTATTGGCCAGTTGGCTCTGTATTAAACCAATGAGAGCAACGCATCTTCACAGTGTACAAAAGAATTATTCCACAGCAGGTAAGTAGCTTCAATTAGATGTGGAGGTGAGGAGCCTCTCCCTTCTCCATCATGCACCCCTCCCCCAATTTTTGTCCTTCTCTATCCTGGTGGCTAGACTGGAATTTGAGGCATATCTTCAAGGGTCTTTGAAGCCCTTCACATACACAGCTTCTAGGTAGCTGTGTTCATTGGGTTGTTGTGGAAAAGGAGAAGAAAGATAACAAGAAACCATCACATCATGTGAAGGTAGAGGTATGTGTGGGGGTGGGAAACAGCTCAACAGATAAAAGCACTTGGCAGGCCTTTGTTCTATCCAAGAACCCACATCATGTTCCAAGGAGAGAGCCAAGTCCACAAGCTTAATCTGTGATCTCCACACATATTTCATGGCACACGAAGACTCACACTCACACATACATACAATAACAATAAAGTGTATAGATTTATCTTGAAGAAAAGCAGACCACAAGCCAGTGTCCTTAAATATCTCTGGCAGACCTGGTTGCCAAGAACTGAGTTTCTTTTTCATTTTCTCATCCACTGGCTTTGGACCAGGCAGTGCTGTGTTAAACTCAGTAGGTTAACTCCCTGCAGGAGTCCAAAACTTGAAATCTCAGCACCCATATAGGGGATGCTGGAAGCTCTCAGGCCAGTTGCTCTAAAGTACAGCATGTCTACATACTAGAGACGCCAGGCTCACCAAGTCAGAAAGCTAGGAGCAACGCCTGACCATGCCATCTGATCTCCACACACATGATGGGGTTTCTCTGTCTCTCTCTCCTCTCCTTCCTCTTTCTCTCTCTCTTCTCTCTCTCTCTCTCTTCCCCCCTCTCTTTCTCACACACACACACAAACACACACATACACACGTGTGAATATGTCTAAGCACAGTGCTATTCTGACTTTTAGCAGATGATATATCTGCTAGGATCTTTTTTTCCCCACCCAAGATATAGTGGATTCTCTCAGAACCAAGCAAGTCTCAGAACAGTAGGATTTGATGTCTATAAACTTCAGAAAATAGAAGAGCCTACAAGAAATAACAAAATAGGAAATATCACAATAACTAAAGCATAAAAGAATTGGAACCCCAAGAAAAGAACGATATGCTAAGATACTCTGCCCCAAAGAAGAATGCGGAAGTCAGGTGGGTGGGGAGAGTGCCTGTTTCTCTTTCCGCGTCCTCCCTCTTCTTTTTTGTTTGATTTTTCTTTTTACATTTCTATGAATGTGTGAGAAGGGCAAAGTCTCTGTCTTAGTTAAGGTTTCTATAGTTGCGACAAAACACCATGACTAAAAGCAAGTTGGAGAGGAAAGGTTTTGGGCTTACATTTTCAGATCATAGTCTATCATTAGAAGAAGCCACAACAGGAACTCAGGCAGGGCAGGAACATGGAAGCAGGAACATATTCAGAGGCTATGCTGCTTACTGGCTTGCTCAACCTGCTTTCTTTTTTAATTTTTTTAAAATATATTTATTTATTTTGTATAGAATGATCCATCTGCATGTATTCCTGCAGGTCAGAAGAGGGCCCAGATCTCATACAGATGGTTGTGAGCCACCATGTGGTTGCTGGGAATTGAACACAGGACCTCTGGAAGAGCAGCCAGTGCTTTTAACCTCTGAACCATCTCTCCAGCCTCCTGATCTGCTTTTTTTCTTTCTTTTCTTCTTCTTCCTCTTCATTTTTTTTTCCTTTTTGGTTTTTTGGGACAGGGTTTCTCTGTTGTTTTGAAGCATGTCTTGGAACTAGCTCCTGTAGACCAGACTGGCCTTGAACTCATAGAGGTTCACTTGCTTCTGCCTCCTGAGTGCTGTGATTAAAGACATGCACCACCACTGCCCAACTTGACCTGCTTTCTTAGAGAATCCAGGACCACCAGCCCAGGGATGGCACCACCTACCATAGACAGGGTGCTCCACCATCAATCACTGATTTAGAAAATACCTTATTCTTATGGGGGCATTTTCTCAGTTAAAGTTCTCACTTCAGATGGCTCTAGTTTGTATGCCAAATTGACATAAGACTTGGCACCACAATCCTTTTGTAGCTTAATTAAGAAGAACCAAGCTATGTAGTGTTGGTGCATGCCTTTAATCCTAGCACTCAGACAGTGACAGGCAGATCTCTGCGTTCAAGGCCATCCTGGTCTACAGAGTGAGTTCCAGGAGAGCCAGGGCTACACAGAGAAACCCTGTCTCAAAGAAAGAAAACCATAAGCATATATATCTCTCAGGAAAACCCTGGATATGTCCAGAGCAGTTACTTTTTCTCTGTTTCAATATAATTACCTAAGTCTTCTGCTGAACTCCTGGACTCAAGTGATCCTCCTACCTCGACCTAAGTCTATAGCTAAAATTATAGACTGTAGTTGCTCACTGCTAGATCAAAAGGGTATCCCATTCCTCACTCCCCAAAAGGCGAGGCTCGCTGTCTAAGTACAAAATTGAGTCTGGACCCATTTCAACATGTACTGTAGAAGGATTTGTGGAAGTTAGGTAAAAGTTGCTCAGGAACTTGTGAAACCAGTTCTTATTTGACAAAGTGTCATTTCCTTACCTTGGTGTTGAGTTTATCTAGATATGGAAATAACAAGGCTAGCTTAAAGATTGACAAATATATTTTATTTATTATAAAGGGAAAACTCACGCCACAGGAATGGAAGACCCAAGCTCCGCTCGACCGCGGGGGAAGCTACAGAGAGAGTGCAATTGGACAGTGCACAGATTTTTATCTGCCCATCCCAGAAATCCACACCTAAACTAGATTCCACCTCTTAAAGATTATTGATTAACAAGGCTTTCCCCATCACCTTGGCGAAAGGGATGTATAGCTCCATTGACGTACACCTGTGGCCCATGCTGGCCTCTAGGCTCCCTTAGTTCCTATTCACAAGTACTTGTTATACTTTCTAAAGTCCATGCCAGCCTCCCTAGGCTTCCCTCCTCCCAGATACCCATTTGTTTGCTTCATAAGCACAGGGTTTCCCCTGCCCCTGCTCTTCTTACTATGCTCTCTCTATTCCCTGTCTCCTCCTATTTTCCCTTCTCTTGCAGACAGCCCCGGCCATGTCCAGTCTGTTTCCTTCTCTCTCTGCTGTGAACCCTTCCAGATGTCACTCCATATTGTCCCTCTCTTATGCACAATAAAAGCATATTTATTATTTTATGGAAATAATATTTCATGGAAGCAGTCATGTCAACAGTTTCTGGGCTGCGCCCTCTTGAACACAGCCCCCAGCATGCTGGTTTTAGTTAGTTATTCTTTTCCTGCATTTCTGTGTTGCTGGGATTAGAGAGCACAGAGCTTCCATTATCAAGTCCAGCTCTCTGCCTCTGAGCTACACCCAGTCTTTCTCCTTCAATCCTTCTCTCTTTTTTTCTTATCAAAACAAGGTTTTTCTTTCTTTTTTTTGTGTGTGTATTTTGAAATAGAATCCCAATAGATTCATTATATTGTAGCCTATGCCTCTCTTCTCCTGGAACATTTCTTGTAAACCAGGTTCACCTAGAACTCACTTTCTAGTGTGGCACCACACTGGCAATTTAAAAAAAATTATTTATTATATATGCAGTGTTTTGTCTGCATGGTCACATTCATACCAGATGAGGGAGCCAGATCTCATTACAGGTGGTTGTGAGCCACCATGTGGTGGCTGGGAATTGAACTCAGGACCTCTAGAAGAGCAACCAGTGCTCTTAACCACTGAGCCATCTCTCCAGGCCCCCACACTGGCAATTTAAAAGATTTTTAATCTTTACCCTGCCCCCAAATTCTGATGAACGTGGATTTCAGGGAGATTGCATTTCTTTATTTAAATGATTAATTTATTTTTATTTTATGTGTATTGGTGTTTTGCCTACGTGTGTGTCTGTATGAGAGGGTCAGATCCTGGAGCTGGAGTTAGACAGTTGTGAGCTGCCATGTGGTTGCTGGGAGTTGAACTCAGGACCTAGGGAAGAGTAGCCAGTGCTCTTAACTGCTGAGCCAACTTGCATTTCCAACATCTCTCTTATCATGCCACTCCTGCTGATTGGGGGAGGTACACATTGAAAAAGGTTTTGGGAGCCTGGTAGAGGTGCAAACCTTTAATCACAGCACTCAGGTGGCAGAGGTAGGTGATCTCTGTGAGTTCGAGGTCAGTCTAGTCTACAGAGTGAGTTCCAGGACAGCCAGAGCTACATAGAGAAGCCTTGTCTTGAAAAACCAAAAACCAAGAGAGAGAGAGAGCTAGAGCTAGAGCTAGGTAGGTAGGTAGATGAGAGAGAGAGAGAGAGAGAGAGAGAGAGAGAGAGAGAGAGAGAGGTGGGTAGGTAGGTAGGTAGATGAGAGAGAGAGAGGTGGGTAGGTAGGTAGGTAGATGAGAGAGAGAGAGAGAGGTGGGTAGGTAGGTAGGTAGGTAGATGAGAGAGAGAGAGGTGGGTAGGTGGGTAGGTAGGTAGATGAGAGAGAGAGAGGTGGGTAGGTAGGTAGGTAGATGAGAGAGAGA
>PVIU01021897.1:0-30587 GCA_004026605.1 Ondatra zibethicus
GCTAGAGCTGGTGATAAACAGCTCTGGGTAGAGAAAAACATGGGTGCGATGCAGTTCAGCTGAATATTTTTTTTCTAGAGCATTCATTCACATCAACAAGCACACTTGGTTTACAAGTACCACATTATTTTCCAATCATTCTTCCTTATTAATTTACCAAATCACTATAGAAGATTTTAAAGGGAAAATATTTTTTGTGTATATGGTGCATGTGTATATACATATTCAAGTGTCCATGTACATGTATGTGTGCTGGTGCATGTATATATGTGCACCATGTACATTGTGTGAAAAGTCCAGGGGAATAAATTGGTTGTATTTCTCAATCATACTGCATCTTACTTTTTGAGACAGGGTTTGTCACTGAACTTGGAGCTCAGAAACTGCTGAGACTATCGACCAGCAGGCTCCTGGTATCCTCTTGTCTCTACTTTGCGCAGTGCTGGGACTATAGAACTGCCACAGCCATGCCTAGCTTTAGTATATGGGTGCTAGTAATTAGAACATAGATCTTCATACTTGTCGAGCAAATATTTGAAGGATTTAACCATCACTTCAATCCTGAAAAAGAAATGTTTAAAATGAAAAAGGAGGCCTAGAAAGATGTCTCAGTGGGTAAACATTTGTCACAAAAAATCAGAATCTTGTTTAAATCCCCCAAAACACATAAATTTGGTTGTAGTAGCACATGCCTGTAATCCCAGCACACCTACAAGAGATGGGAGGCTAGGACAGGAGAATCATTGAAAGCTCAAAGGCTACGTGGCCATTGCAACATCCAAATCCACAAGAGACCCTATCTTAAATAAAGTAATAAAGTTGAGGGTGAGGAACAACACCCAAGTCTGTCTTCTAACCTGCACATCTGTAAAGTTACATGTATGCACTAAAACTCACACACACCATCACATATAAAAGCATGATCACCTATACAAACAAAAGATGCAAAAACCTAAAACAAAAAGAGAGGAGAAGAAAACAAAACAGAAAAAAGAGAAACTGATTCAGAGCAAGATAGGCAGGCCAGACCACTTTTGACAGCTAATTTCATATCAGGGATTATGAGACTACACCACCTAGAGTTTCCTCCTCAGCTCAACCAATTTTATTTATCATCCACTTTTGTGTATAACAGATGGTATTCATGACCAAATCATGGTCCCTTGAATTCACTGTGCCAACACACCAATGTCTACTTAAGAAAAGCCCATGTGACTTTAGCATTAGATAAGTGACCAGGGGAAATTGGACATTGTGTCAAATAGGACAATAGCAATGTCACAATGTAATAGAGATATCTTCTAGCATCCTGTTCAAAATGGAGCTGCATTGGCTTTCTGCCATTCTTATGATCATTTCCCAATATTCCTGTCACTGCATCCCAGCATCACTGCCAAAATTAGCTACTTTTCCTTAGCCAGTCTTTGTGTATATGTATTGGAAAACTCAACCTTGGACAAGAAACAATACTTAAGTTAGTGCTCATTACATTAATGTCCTAAACCATCATTGTTTCTTGTTGCTATTTTTAGGTCCCAAAGCCATGTTCTCAGTCTGTGATTTAGAAGAATCACAAGATCTATAACTCCTGGACATTCAGGTGATCACTATTCAAGAGGAAATCTGAGTTTCAAAATAAAAGCTTTCCCTATGACTTAATACACAAGGCCATTGATTAGAAAAGTGGACATAGGCAACCTCAATGCTCAATCTTTATAATTTAACCACATGAACTACGGTAAAAAGAGAACTGTCAGGTGAGTGTCATGTATCAGTTATCCCATAATCTAGTTACTTTTTACCCAAAACTTCAAATGGCTTATTTGTGCCCAGTTGATTTGTGGAAAGGAAACTCAGACTGGCTTCAATGGAAGTGTCAGAGTACTAATAACTATAATTCATAAATTCCACACATAATGGAAAATGCTGTGGAATACTCCTTCTGTACACTGTGAATATGTTTTACTTTGATTGGTTTAACAAATGAACTAACTGACCAATAGTTAGACAGGATAAGGTTAGGTGGGAGAGTCAAACTGAGAATGCAGGGAGGAGGAAGGGTGAAGTTAGTGGAGTAGCCAGCCAGATGCAGAGGGAGCGGGAGATAAATGTGCCGTGCTATTAAAGGTACCTCCACATGGCAGAGCATAAATAAGGAGTATGGGTATGAGCTAACTTAAAATGCAACAGTTAGTTAGTAATAAGTCTGAGCTATTGACCAAGCATTTGTAATTAATGTTAAGACACTGATTTTTTGTGAGCTGGTAGTCCTGATGAAAAACAGCCTATAATAGAACATGTGATGTTTTTCTTTCTGAGATTGTGTGGCTTTACTTAAAATTATCCATTCTAAGCTCACCCATTTTCCTACAAAATGTTCAACTTTACTTTTCTTTAGAGCTGAATAGTTTTCCATTTTATATACATTACAAACTTGATTGATTCCCATTCTTTGCCATACTGAATAAAGCATCAATAAACATGTATAGCATGAAGAAATTAAGAAAAGAAAAGCTAAATACAAGGGGAAAGGGCAGGGTTGAAAGCTGGTGATGAACACGAGCTATGAAAGGACATAAAACTAATTGTATTTCTGTTCTAACTCTGTCATGGACTTTTTTCCTTTGGTTTTTGGTGGTATAAAGGTGCATAAAATATGTTCCTCGAAAGTAAAAACTAATTTTTAGGAGAAAAAGAGTTTATTTTAGCACAAAATTCCAGTTTACAGTCCATCCCAGCAGGGTAGTAAAGGCAAAAACTTAAAAACACTATCACATCTCAGTAAAAAGCATAGAAATGGAAGAACGCATGCTTGCTGCTCTGATCACTTTCGCTGCTCCCACACAGCCCAAGACCTACCTCAGGGGACAATGCAACAGCGGGCTGGGTCTTCCCACGTTGATTAACATATTTTATTAATTTATTTTTTATTTAAAGTTTCTTTTCATCAAACAGATTTTGATCAATTTCCCTCTCCCCAACTCTTCCCAGATCCTACCCCCATCTAGCCCACTCAACTTCACGTTCTCTCTCTCTCTCTCTCTCTCTCTCTCTCTCTCTCTTTCTTTTTCTCTCTCCCTCTCACAGAAAACAAACCAGCAAGATAAAAACAGTAAGACAACAAAAAGACAAAAGAAAAAACATCAATAAAACAAACAATACCAAAACAAAACAAAGAGCATACAAAAATCCAGAAAGTGTAAAATTTAATATGAAACTCCACAACTTCCTTTCTGAATGCCTATCTAACTGTATAGAAGTTCATTGAGTTCTATCGACTCTGGGTCTGGTCAGTTTGAGTGTGTGGTGTTTTTATTTCTTGGCAAGTATCTTGTTATAGTAAAGTTTATAAAATTAAAAGGTACATATATTGATTTTTGTCACAGTCTTAATTATGCAGTTAAACAAAGCAAGGAAGAAAAGAGGCTCCATGCCTCAATACTTATTTTACTATAATTGAAGACAAAACTCCCCACAAAACCCAATTTGATGATCTGGTGGCAAACAGTTGCTGTAAAACCAAAGAGCTTCCTGTGCTGCAGAGCCGATAAAAGGATCCTACTTTCACAAACCAACTTGCTTCACCTTTTATGAGAATCGCCCCAGATTTCCTCGGCCACACATACTCAAAGATAAATAGAAAGATGACTACAAGACAAATATTTATGAGTCTGGGCAGCTCAGGCTCTCTGCTCTCGGTGATGTTTTGTGTGTTTATACAACAGAGCGTTGTTGCCTCTGAAAGCAGCCCTCTCCGGAGGGCGCAGGCTAGAGGGTCGTCTTTAATGTGGTGTGCTCCACTGATCTCAGTGGCTCAGTGGCAGGGAGAGTTTTCATTCAGAGCAGGGCTCCCTCTGATTCACTTCTGGCATTTTCATGTGCTTGGCCCCTTTCTTGTTTAAGGTCAAAGTAAGAGGAGAGGATACGGCTGGCAAGGGAGAGTGGTTTTCAAATAGAGGAGGATGCCCCAGAAAGATGCTGTGTTTTCTCATGTCTACTACAAACCTCCAGAAGCAAGCGGATACTGAGGCTGTGAGCTGCAATCAGATAAACACTTGTCAAATGCTCTCAGGACTTCTGTTCTGAACAGCCAGAACCTGTCATCTGCTGATACCAGGATTTATGCCAAGGTTTAGAAAGGACTCTGTAGAGGAGGGGAATGGAGCCTACATCATACATTGTCCATAAGGTGTTTTTTCCTCTAATTAAAAAAAATTATGTTTTCAAATTCATGGCATGTCTGAGATATTACATAAGCCCTGAATATTTCCTGCTTGGCATGACTTAGATTTTCTGTTTTATTTCTTTCTTTTTTTTTTTCAGTCAACAAAAAGAAAAATCACACTCATTCTGTGTCTTACGGCATATTTGTTAAAGGGCTGTCTTGGAGTTGGATCATGCAGTATGGAGGGCACGTGGATGAGGGAACTTTGGGCTTCACTACCACTGATTAGCAGCACAAGAAAATAATTTCAAATAGAAAATGAAGGCGTCCCACCTGCTAATCTGTAAACTTCTCCCAGGGTCCCAGGGTCCCAGGGTCTAATGTTCCATGATGTTAATGACCATTTTTTTTTAACCAAGTTGTTGTCATGTGTAAGACAAAATTCAGAGGGTATTATATGTGCAGTTGTCCCTTAGTATTTGCAAGGGATTTGTTCCAGAATCTTTCTAGACTACTAACCACTCAAAAAATTTAATTCCCTTACTTAAAATGGCACAGTATTTACATATAACCTGCACAACATCCTTCCATCAGCTTTCAACCTTCAGCAATTATATCTAAAACCTAATATAATATGGATGCTATTACTAGCTCTCTTAATTCTGCTGTACAAAGAATAACAATGGGAAAATCCATGCTGCATTTGCTCAGTACAGATGCACTTTTTCTCCAAATATTTTCAATGCCTGTTTGATTGAATATATGCATACAGAACCCATACATAGACCATGGATATGATGGGCTAGCTACACTACTCATTTAAAATTTAAAGCAAACCCAGAGAAAATGCAGTTTTGTCTCTGAGCCCATTTTGTAGATGAGGAAAGTAAAGTATAGACATGGGTGTTTAGAGAGTGGCCACAGGGACTTGGCCAGGCAGTCATCTCTATGTTTGCTATGTCTTCTAAACCACTACACTTGTATTGCCTTTCTAATCACCTCTATCTTCTAGGAGTAAGACCTACAGGTTTACATTTTTCAGGTTATACTGTTTCAAAAAAAAAAAAAAGCCACCATGTCTATCATCTTGGAAATGGTGATTCTAGAAATCACTGTGAAGAAAAGTGAGGCAGAGTAGAGAGGGAAGCATGTGTAGGAAAGAATAGGAACCACCATGAGCAAATCCTGGACCCTCTTGCTGGGGTTTCCCAGAAGAAGCTCGCTGAACACTGTTTTCTTACTGCTGTGTGTGTGTGTGTGTGTGTGTGTGTGTGTGTGTGTGTGTGTGTGTGTGTGTGTGTGTGATATGTAGCAAGGGTATTTATCCACCTGCTCTCATTCCTGATCAGCTAACTGCATGTTGGTTACAGAAGCCCCTAGACCTAAGACTCAGGAAGTCTTCATCTGGGTGGTACAATCCTAGGTAGGCCAGAAGGCAAGGATAAGGTGCTGGCAACACCTACAACATAGCAGTTAGTACAGAAGCCAGGAACCGACTCAGGTAATTTGGCCCCAAGCCTTCATCTCTAAACAGGCAAATCACCTACAGACAACTGTGTGGGCTCACAGGTACCTAAGGGGGAAAAAGGCCTTGCTCAATCATACTCCACTGTCCTCTGTGCCAACAGTCTCTGCTTCTGCTTGTTGCCAGGGAGGAATTCTTGAACCATGCTCTTGTTTGGTTTAATGCAAGATTCGACACATCCCATGATTTATAAGAAGCCCAGTATACTTAATGAGCTTGATCTGTGCCTCAGGCTAGCGACACCTCCCTGCATTCAGCTGCTATCGATTAAAAATAAACATGGGCTTTGTTTATTTTGAACAATTTGTTTGTCATCTCCGGAGTCGTTCCACTAGCAATCAGATTTGCTTTGAAGTTCAATTGTTAAACGTGGTGAAGATTGAATATGTGCAAAATGGTACATGTCTACCATTAACATTGAATTCTGAAGGCATTTTAAAATATTTTAAGAAAAACTTTTCATCTTCTTTTAATTAAAGAACAAAGCCCAGTTTTATTTTATCACTCTGTAAGATAACATTTCATCAGGAAAAGACATCACCCAAGTACTCTAATAAAAAGAACAAATATATTATTGTAAGATGATTAATCCATATTAAAGATTCTATTATTAAAGAAAGCCATTGAGGTGGCATGCTTAGCTGTGAACCAGGAGGGCAAGAGTTGTTACCCTTTGACATTTATAGACCTGGCAGAAGGTGATGAAGTATTTAAATGAGCAAATTGAACATAACTTAACAGCCCAATAAAACAATGCTGGACATTTGCACTGAGCGTGGCCATCATTCAGTCACCTCAGCCTCTGAGGATGCTGCAGACGGTGCAAATGTAAATGACAATGGCATCAAACTCTCTGTGAGGGCAAGATTTTAACTTAGAGAAAAGATGGACTCACAATAGAATAGACATCTTCTCTCATTCTTTGGAGATCTGGATATCCAGTTGACTCCTCTGCATTCAGTAAGCTTTCACACACTGGTGTGTTAGTATGGGCCAGAACTAACTGCTGGTGTCTTATCAGAGGCCAGAAGAAGGTAAGGTACCTACCCTCAGCATAACTAAATTCTGGCTAGAAAATACAAACAAGTGAACCTGCAGGAGATAAGCAGGAAATGGCAAGGTGACCAGAGAGCAGACACTAATGATGTTCACTGACCAGCCATAAAGACCAGAGTGGAAAAGTTTCTCAGAAGCCACAGTGTTTAAACATAGAATGTAGCAGATGAGTCAGAAAGCATAGGAGAAAAGCACTGAAAAGGGAAAATTCCTGATTGGGTAAGGATACCAGGACTGGGACAAGGCTAGGTCTCAGTCTCCAAGAGAAACAAGGAAAAGTGAGGCCCGGGAGGTTCAAGTATGGAATTTTGCTTTCATCTCACACAACCCCTCATCTGAGAGAACATCTCCTGTGCTCCTGGGAAACCCTCATAGTCTTCTGCTTACCTTCGAGTCCCTTCTGTTCTGGATAAGATGAGGTTAGAGACAAGGCTCTATTTGTTTTTACTGAGTTACTCCCATGACGGATCATTAGTAACTTTTAAAAATGCAGTGAAATTCATATGTCACAAAATCCACCATCTTAGTCATTTTGAAGTGTACAAGTCGGTAGATCTTTATGTTTGAGGTTGTACAACCAACACTACTCCCTCTGTCCATAAAACTTTTAAGAGGAAACCCTGTGCTCAAGAGTAATACACCCCACTTGCACCTCCTTTATCCCCTAAAAGTGTCAGGGGACAGCCATTAATTTATTTTCCATTCTATGGATTTGCTTTTTCTTGGCATTTCATATAAATGAAGGCAAATAGCATGTGTCCTTTTCATATCTGGCTTCTTTCACTGAGTACAATATGTTCATAGTTGCCCATATGGTAGCATGTACCATCATTAATCTTATGGCCAACTAATATTCCCCTGCAGAAGCATACCACATTCTTTTTATTCATATGTTGATGGGCATTTTGATCACATCTAGTTTTTTATACAATCAGCAATGCTGCTATGAATTTTATGTTCAAGTTTATGTGTAGTTTTCTATTACCTTTGGTTATTGCAAGGAGGCCATTAGCTCAGACCCAAAATAATCACATCGAAACTATATTATTTAAATCACTGCTTGGCACATTAGCTCTAGCTTCTTATTGGCTAACTCTTACATCTAATTTAACCCATTTCTAGTAATCTGTGTATCGCCATGTGGCTGTGGCTTACCAGGTAAAGTTCCGGCGTCTGTCTCCAGTGGGGCTCCATGGCTTCTCTCTGACTCAGCCTCCTTTCTTCCAGCATTCAGTTTAGTTTTCCCCGCCTATCTAAGTTCTGCCCTATCAATAGGCCAAGGCAGTTTCTCTGCTCAGCAGTGGTATTAACAGCATACAGAGGGGTATCTCCCATTTGTTACCCATATGAACACAATTGCTGGGTCTCATGGCAGCTCTATGTTTCTGTTTTAGAGAATTCTTCAACAATCACATTCACCTTCCATATTTCACTCTTTTTGAGGGTTAATTTTTAATTTTCCAAGAGTACCTCCATGCTCACATGTGCATGGATGTGTGTGTCTGTGTGCGTGTGTGTGTGTGATAGGTAAATTATGTGGCAGTATGGTTATATGATGGTACTCAGATATTTGGTTGACATTACTCTAAATGTCTAATGAAGTCAATGTCTAGGTAAAACCAGCATTTAAAACAGGAACCTTTGAAAAAAGTAGGTTATCCTTCATAAGTGAAAAGTCTTCATTGAGTTACCAAAAGGACGAGAGCAGAATTTCCATGGGGAGGAAACAATTCTGCATTCAGACAGGAGCTGCAACAGCCAGTCTGTACTAGGTTTCCAGCATGCCAGTCTATCCTCCTTTTGTGGAATCTGTCTTTACAACAGTGCAAGGCAATCCCTTAATCTCTACCTTATCCACAAACCCACAACCTTCTCAACCCCCAGTGTTCTGTCCAACTGGAGAATGGTATGTACTCTTGTTTCTCTGACAGGATTAACAGTGAAGGTTCCCACCAAAACCCAGTCTTCTACCAAAGAACAAACCACTGCCTATTGCAAGACATGTAAGCCATTCTTCCTTCTGCCTTCTCTATTGTGAGAGTTTGTATTGTTTTCTTTTCTACTGCTGGTTATTTATGTTAATAGCCACATATCCAAAGTACAAATTATTCTTTTAATAAACTCCTTAGAGAAAAGTCTTAAGTCTGAGACAGAAAATACATACAATAAGTTTCAACTGCATTATTACAACAGAAAGCAAGAAGCCTACTGGGCACTATTGTTGTCATGTCTGTGACCCATGAGTCAATATTTTGAATAGGCTTCCATTAGCTAATGGTAGCAGAGTATTGAAAAGGAAAGCGAATGTGATGGATTACTATATCTCAAAGAGGTCTAAGTTTATTCATATATTTCTTAGTGATATGTAAAAGCAATATTATTGGTTACCTCTGTAAAATATTAAAAATCAACTTATTATATCAAAAATTGAAAAAGTATGAAGAAGTTTCCCTGCCTTTATTATTGAGTTTAAATCTGAACAACCTAATAACTGATGAAAGATTTTTAATAGAAATATTTTAAATCAATACATAGAGAAGTATTGATAGAATACACTGCTTTAGGACTGTTACAAGTGATCTGTGTCTTTGTGTAAACACATTGTTACTTATATATTTGAGAACAGTTATGTCTATGCCTTTGTAAATTATGTCCTGAATATAAGCTATCAATTAGCGATAAGATCTAGGTTATTCAGGAGATAGAAAAACATGTTAAAAACTAGAAGGATGTCATTCAAATTATAAATATAGGATATTATAAACAAGCTTATTTATTCAACAAATAAAACAACAGAGAAGAGAAGCCAAGAAGAAAGAGAAAAAGGTGATAAAACTGGGAGGCTGATAAAGCAAACAGGAAAATTAAAGATTACTTTCTGTTTATCAGTTAAAAGATATACAAGAAAATATGGCACACTGAATATTTTCTATATTTTGATAAGGATACTTCTTTGAGTGTCTTAGTGTTCTCTGTTTACATGTAATCTATGCCTCAATACAAATTTGAGAGGGAAACTGATTTAAGACATACCAACTACATGGTATGTATATGGACCCCATTTGGATTCTATTTAAACAAACACATAGAAAACAAATGAGATAACTGGAAAAACATGAGTTATGGATGTATAATTGTTCCTATTAATATGTTATGATGTGTTTCTTGTAGTTTCTGACCTTAAAAAACACCTTCTTAAAGATCATGTGGATACTGAGATCACCCAGGAGATGGGGCTGCAATATCTGGGACAAAGAGGACACTTGCAAGTCTAAGGGTGAATCTACAGCCCATGAAGTATTACATAGAAGAAGCGTTATACAGCAAGGGAGGTCATTCAATGGCACAACTCAGTAATAGAATGTTACAAGCAAGTGAGGACATGACCTCACTTACATGACCTCATATATCAAGTTTGCCTCTCAGACCAGAGTCAGGAGCAGGTGCAAAAAAGCATACCTATTGACATGCTCAGTTATGCTGTAATTATTGCATGCCTCCCACTCTCTCACACAGATTCTAAAGCATTTATCTATTGATTTATGAGTTTCAACTTTCTATTGAAATTTTTCAGGGGTCTGTGACAACTAGTGTTTAACAAGCTGACCCACCAAACATATAATTCCTGTTGGGCAGCTCCATAGGTTTATTGACTATAAATGACTGGCTATTTTCTGTCCATAACTTTCTAGAGTACCACTACCATACCTCCCTCATAAGAATGGCTGTGGCATTCTTTCCATAGTCCTTTGGTTGTGTATCTTACACTTATTGGGTACAAATATAGCTGTGGATGGTGAGGAAGATGATTTACGCTTAATTGTACAATTCTGATGAACAGAAATAATACTAGGATATGTTACATTACTCAAGCTGACATAGGATTCTCAGTCACAAAGAAACCTTTTACACAGACAGCTAACTTTAGACTCCAGAAAAAACTCGGTTGCCCCTGGAGATAAATATCTGGTTGCCCCTAGAGAAAATACATGAGGTCATTTCCATAGGTGTTTTTCTGATTCAAAGTCAGGATAGAAGCAGCCTTAGTAGACATAGCTTTCCTGTAGCAGTTGACATTTTGCATCTCATCCCAGTCTCAGGATCAAGATTCAGCCAAATGTTTACTGTCTGGTCACCCTCACCAACTTAGAGCTACATGCATGACCAAGTGCTAGTCACTGGCCAGTCAATGTGACATTGCTAGCATAAAAGAAACTAAGTGATGTTGACCGAGGTTTTCTGTCCTGCCTGGTTCCCACTGTCATTAAGTCCCAAAGTAATCACACAGAGGTCTACATTAGTTATAAACTGATTGGCCCATTAGCTCAGGCTTCTTATTAACTCTTATAACTTATATTAGTCCATTATTGTTGTCTATGTTAGCCACGTTGCTCAGTGCCTTATTCAGTGAGGCAGTCACATCTTGTTTCTTCTGTGGCTGGGTCATGATTGCAGAATGTGCTTCTCTCTTGAAAGAATTCTTGTTGCCCCACCTCTACTTCCTGCCTGGTCATCCCACCTATACTTCCTGCCTGGCTACTTACCAATCGGCACTTATTTAAAATATAAGTGACAGGGTACAGAGCATTGTCCCATAGCAAAGTGACTTATCTTGTGTTATAAGAATGGACTGGACCCTGAAAATGTAACTTATAATTGCCCAGAGTTTGGCTGTGAGAGGAAGACCAGCAGCAGCAGTGTTGAGAGAGGGTGGCTGTGGAGAGAAAAAGAGAGAGAGAGAGATACGAGATATAAAGAAGCAGCATGAGAGAAGTGTGAGAGAGTGAGTGAGTAAATAGTGTGTGAAGACTAGTGTATGTAGAAGTATGCATGTGAGAGTAAGTATGAGTGTGTGTGTGTGTGAGAAAGAGAGGTGTTAAAGAGATGCTGCTCCATAGAGGAACTGTGCCTAGGAACTGTCAAAAGTGTTGTATTGTGAGAGGGCTATGAAAATATATGGCTATGGCTGTGTGGACATTTATAACTGCATGGAGGCAAGGAAGATGAAACTGTATAGAAAAGAGAAGAAGAAGAGAAATGTATGTAAAAGAGAGATGTACAGTCATGTGAAAAGAAATGTAACTGTGTGGAAAGATTGTCAAGAGAGATTATTTAAGTAGAAGTAAAAGAGAAGGTTACCATCTGGAAAGCGCATGCTTGTTCTTTTTTCTTAGGCTATCAGCAGAAAGCATGTGTTTCCTTATTTGCCCCTCAGATATAGAAGTCCAGCCCTTGCCACCTTCATGGAATTTTTTTTACATACCATGGTGCTGACTGGGGGCTGCTCCTCAACCACTACATCAGTCACAGTCCTTTAATCTACACAGTACCAAAGTGGTTTTGCCAGTTAGATCCTCTATCAAGAGTGTAATAAATAACATAAAGTGTAAAGAATTACAAAAGGATGAAATAAACATTAAGGGGTGAAATAATTTTATGCAAAATCAAAATTCTGTTACAGTTTTTTCAAGATGCCCTACTACATAAACAATCCCCTAAATTTATTCTAAAGCTAATTTATCAGGTTTGTCCATAATATATATGTAATGTTTTCAAGAATTAATTTGACAACTAGACTAAAAGAAATTAGTTAATTAAAATACTAAAAATATTTTATTATGGCAAGATTTGAACCTTCCTGTAAGTTTCTAAATAGCTACATCTATCAAATAAGTATCACATCTGAGAATAACTAGAAGCTAATATTAAGGAGAAAAAATATCTCTGATTCCATTTTTTTCTTGCTTCATACATCTCTTTCTGGGCACCATTGCAGATAATGTCTGGTTGAAATGAATACATGTTTATTTTTATACCATATCAAATTCATTAATGGCATAGGCTCCTTGATTATGTCTGCTCTTGTAGATCATGCTTTCCATATTAATATGTCCATCTCCTACACAACGGGGTGAATTCCAAGCAAAAAGAGGAAACAGAAACAAGGAAATGTTGCCTATTAAAATGCCAGGAAACATCCATGAAGACATTCTGTTTCTGATCTCTGACGCACAATCACACTTAGCAGAAAAAATAAGAGAAACATCATTAAAAAGTATCAGGAAACATTTCCATCTCAAATAAAGTTGGGTTTCCAGTATTAAAGAACTAAAAGTGCCAAAAAAAAAGAACTAAAAGTGCCTAGCTAAGTATCTCTTATGTATACACACACTTAGATATGCAAACATTCTAAGGACTGAATTACAGAAAATGATAGAAAAATTGCATTGCTTATCTTTTTGGTTCAGTGTAGAACTTTTATGAATATTAATATGGCCTGGCTTAGGGTCTGTGGTAGTATGAATGTGGGTTGTCCTTTCCAAAGCTCCTGTTGACATTTGACTGTCATGTGACAGCATTGGGAGAAGTCTTTGAGAACTGATAAGTTCTCTAGAAGGGCTTTGGTGCTCTTTCTCTCTCTCTTTCTCTTTCTCTCTCTCTCTCTCTCTCTCAGAAGTACATTTGTTCCTGTTACCTCTTGAAACCTCTCCCTTCTGCAGATGCCTCATCTCTTACTTACTTTATCTTGTCATGAAGTGGCATGACGACCTCCCTACATATGCAACCAATCAACCAGCCTTGTATTTCTAGTCTTCTGGAGCATGAGTCAAAATATACCTCTTTGTAAGTTACACAGTCATAGGCATTCTGTTAGAGTAACAGAAAACAGATGACAACAGGATTGCTGATTTACAATTGCTCTTGCATTTGTCTTGATATAGTTAAGCATCTACATAGTGTGTTAAATTTTTAAGGGTTGATATACCTAAGTATATAAGAACGTCTTGCTCAGAGGTATCAAATTATACCTTTGGAAGAAAGAGTGTGCACAGCAAAGGAGAAGGACAAATACACAGTGTCAAGTTACTTCTATTTCCATATTTATTATTTGCTCTTATGTTTTTACAAATGCATCCCCTACCTCCAGAAGGACTGGCCTGAACTCACTCTGTTAGCATTATCCTTATGACTGTACATATACTCAGTCTTTTCAACTGTGGAGCCTTTTGAAACAATCATGAAAACTATTTCATCTTAAAAACATGAAAGGGAAGATTTTATATTAGACCATCCTACAAATACCCAGTCTTGCAGAGTTAAGGCAGCCCCAGATCATTAATAGAGAAGAGTCTTGCAATTTTATCATTTAAAATATTTATAGTTTTCAATTATGTAAGTGAAGGGCAATTTCTTTGCATTTATTATAGTTCTGCTTCCTGTCAGTCAGAGTACTTCCTTCTTAGGCATCTTATAAAGTTGAGGCATATGCATGGTCAAGCTGAACTTTGAACCACTTCCTGTTTTTGCAGAAACTTCAATCAGTCATCTGCACAGCACTACTGCCCATCCAAGTCCTTGGAAGAAATGTAATTGAGCTCCCTTGACCCCTAATATCTGTGTGGCTTAGACTACTGCTGAGAGGCTGAACTACATTTTTCTTGTCAAAGGTTACCAAGACCTAGAAAATGCCTAAGGGGTGGGGTGAGGGGTGTTGAAAGGGACAGAGAGGGAAAATAGCTTTGAAATGTCATAGCAGAACACAGTCAAACATTCCCACCTAAAGGAGAGAAAAAAAATCAGCGTTAGGGATCATAAGCAGGCTCCTGGCATCTGGGCATCTCATGAAGTCCCAGCTGGTTTCAGACTTACAAGACAGCCAGTCTCAGCCACTAAGCAGCCCTTCAGTATATCCCCGCCCTGACCTTCTGAGACTTCTGGCCCTCTGGTGCCACTCTTGTTTAGCTTTCAAGTTCTACCTAGTGGATCCTATCATTACAGCTTTCCCAGTATTATCTACAACCAGCCTCCAAGCCCTTGGTTGCTCTTGCCTGATAGTTTATTAACGGCTGTTTCTGTGGGAACTCTTAAATGTTATTATAAGCAGCAACGGGCTATAGCTATTATATTCTTATTACTATTGTGTGTTCTTTACAAGTAGCAAACAGTTCAGTCCTCACAATGATCCTATGAAGGAGATGTCATTTATGATCCCCACTGCTCAGATACAGAAGCCACACAGATGTCCAGAATTTTCCTAGCACCATACAGGCTGTATGTATGAGCATGCTAAGGCCTCCAGCTCCAAACTTGAACAGACTTTATCAACTAGAAATTTCTATGAGAGCACCTATGAAAGATGGCTCTGGCTGGACTTGCTGCTGCTTTAAGAACAGGTTGCTCTTCATATCTACCTGGGTCACCCCACCAGTAATGGGTGCCATTCCTATAGCCTCAGGTGTCTAGCTACCTGTGTCCAACAGAGTGAGAGAGAGTGAGAAGATGCTGAGGTCTGCAGCCGCAAGTCTGCTGTTACTTCTCTTTTCTGTCTCTTGTGGCACAATCAAAAAGCCTGAATTATACTTAGCTGATGCTTTCTAGTAAAAACTGGAAACTACTAATAAAGTTTCTAGTAATCTTTAACCAAGCTACTATTGTGGTTTGGGTACAAAAGTGAAAAAAAATGTTTTGCTTATTCCAAATAAAATGATCAAAGACACGCCATCTGGAGGCATCTAAAATTAATAGATGGAAGATACAGAACCAAGGGGTTCTCACACTTTCTTCATACCACCATCAGCTGCTCCCAGAGCCTCTTTGTTTCTTCTTTTTATCCTAAACCTACTTACTGGCTTCCATATATGACTCATTTCCATCCAAGGTACACATTACCTTCCTATTTGAGAGGAGTCACACAGCTAGGTACTGAGGACAGAGCTGTGAGGTAGGTGGCCTCCATAATAAACAGTTCACTCCAAAAGAGGAAAATGAATTTGAAGAACCATCAGTTTGAGTGACAGAATTTCCAGGAGGGATAGCTCATCCACAAGATCAGTCAACATTTTCAAAAAGCAGGAGTCACGCCAAGGAAGAAACCACCAGGACTTCAACTGTACCTAGCAATCCCCTGTTATCTATCAAGGAGATAACTCTGTGACAGCTGCCTGGCTAGCACAGCCCGGGAAAGTATACCTACAAGTGAGAAAAAGTCTGTTTATATTTTATAATAGTTCAAATGAGTTTGTTTTTTTTAAATTTAAGAGAAAACTCAGGATTATAAAAACCATGGGCAGAAGAACCAGGTGAAGGAAAACTATTTTTTTTTCATATCCCCAACTTCTAAAGTTATTGTGATGTGTGTGTCAAGAAGCAGGGGACGTATTGTGTGTGTGTGTGTGTGTGTGTGTGTGTGTGACATGTGTATGGGTGCCTTTGGAAGACAAAAGAGGGCATGGATCCCGTGGAGCTTGAGTTACAGAAAGTTGTGAGTCTCCTGTCATGGGTGCTGGGGACTAAACTCAGGTCCTCTGGAAGAGCAGAAATTGCCCTTACCCACTCAGCTATTTCTTCAGCTCCAGGTTCCCGTCTTCTTTTCAAGCAGATTTTCTGAGAGGGGAGTCTGTTGGTGATGCTATGGCTGTTCCCAGCGCTCTCTCAGTGTGGGTGGCTTCCACAACTGCTGGCTATGTGACCACCGCAAAGGATAAGTGACAGAGTGACAAGGAGGAAGAGGAGCTGTTTAACATGGGACTGTCATCTTTCTGAACTCCACCTCGGCTTTTCTTTCTTCTGATGTCTCCTCAGTTGAAACAGCACATTTATCGCAATGTAGGATGACCGATAAATATTCATTTCTCAAAGCAAGAAAAGCCAGTAATGACAGGACCTAAATCTGGAATGGCGTTATGTAGTCAACCTCAGCTTAGAGACAACTGCTTAGACTACTGATAGCCTTCCTTTCACTGCAAAATGCTGCTTCTGCAGAGAGGAAGGAAGAACCCATCGCTTGGGTGGCTCATGTCTAACTCTGCTAAAATAGACAGCGGAGAAGAAAAGTACAAATCTTGTCTACCATTGTATAAATGCCAGGGAGATAATTAAGTAGGGAGAGCACAATGTTTAGGAAACACTCAAGGAAAGCGAGCCAATGATCAGGCGGAACAGTGTTCTTTGCTAGATCTTGTCTCTACAAACAGAAACTTGTAGGGCTGGGGTGCTCATTCTATTTCATGTTTTCCTTTCCTTTCTGGGAGAACATCAGAGGAATGTAAGTAAGTGTGTCAGGTGTTGCACAGTAAATAGTCCTCTGTTCCTTTCTTAAGGAACAACAACTTGTCATTTCTCTGAGGCCTGACAAAATCACCAGGGCGAGACTACACTGTGTGCTGACTGATGCAAGCCTCCTGCAGGATGCAAGGGGACACTGACGGCTCTATAAGAGGTGTGGCAACTGTGCACTGGCACCTCACACATGTTTCCCTTATCTGCATAATAGAACTCTGTTTATTTGGAGATCGTAATGCGCCTAGCCTTAAAGGAGATTACCCCTTCCACGACACTTGTGCGACCCAGGCACAGCTGTAGTTAATGAAGTGGGAAAGAAGATAGCTAGGAGTTTTAGGTAAAGATATGCTTTTCTTCTTAGAAACAAAGAGAGGTTTTGCTTGTGGCAGTTAGCACTGTGGCAACCTCCCTGTCCCCATGAAGCCATGACAACACTAAGGACATCAGAACAGGAAGAGTGGAGACGCTAAGATCTTTAGTGATAATGTTCATTCTGGAATTGGGAGAAATTTATTACTCATAGTAAACCTATTCATGACACACACACATACATATACATATTGTCGCTTATATACCCCTAAACACTGTCAGGAGAAATGAACAGCAGTGTTTTTCTCTCTCCTACTACCAGTGCTACCCATTGTCGTCCCCCGTGCCCCAATCTTCATTCCCATCGAGAACAGCCTGATACACTCATAAGAGTATTCAAGATGCAATGAGAAACTCTGGGTTCAGATTTTAGCTGTACTTCATATTAACACTACACAACCAATGCTGTTTTCTCAGAAAAAGGCCACAGTGAACATTCTATAAAACTAGTTAACTGATTTTCAAAACTAATCAGTGTGAAGAGATAAATTATCTTGGGCTACCTTAACCCCTACATTCCCATTCACTGACACCTCTGTGTGTGACCAAGTGTCCTTGAACTATTACCTAAATGATGTTTGAATATGCAAACATCTTTACAGCTTCTGCCCACACCAAAGCTAAGAATGTTCTCACAGTAAATGTTTTCCACCTTGCTCTAACCCACCTATCTGATGTATCACCAATGTGAGTAAAAAGTGGTTTTGTTTCTGGATTTCTTTGTTTTGGTACTATTTTTAAAAATGTGAAAATGGGTTGATGAGATGACTCAGTGGGTAAATGTGTTTGACATATGCCTGGGTACCTGAGTTTGACTCCTGGGACCCACATGGTAGAAGACAAGAACTGATTCCCCAAAGAAATTGCTCTTGTTCTCTGACTTCTACATGTACTGGCCATGGCATGTAGACAATACACACATGCACACACACACATACACATACGCACAAATAATAATATAGATAATAATACCAGTAATTATAATGATAATAATAATAGTAAAAGTGTATAATAAAAATTAAGAAGAAAAATTTCAAGAAATTGTTATAAGATATTTGGGATAACCTGAACCTCTGGTCACAGGCCAAGGTCACTCATTTCTGGCTCCAGAATCAACAGTCCTCATTCTTTTTTATATTTTTGCCTCCCCTCTAAGCACAGATCTCTGCTGTGCCTCAGTATCTTCTGGAAAAATCAAAAGAATAAAAATTATATCGGCTGAACAGAAAAGTAATGGTTCTTTTAAGATATAAAGCCAATAGAAGTAAAATGCCTTAAAATTAAAATGATGTGGTAGTAAATAAATAGTAATTAGAATATTTTCCTAATGCTTCAGTTTCTAAAGCACCTCCTTTAACATTCCTGTTCTGGATTTCTAGGGTATTCATCACCCTTGTTTTATGGGCTACATAGCACCTCTTGGAACCACCTGCTCTGCTGCATGGGTCACTCAGCAGAGCTTGCTGTGTGCCTGTATACTGCCTGCTAGAAGGAATTTGGCTTTCTCTGCACTAAGACATTGAACTGAACTATGTGGAAGGAGTTACACAACAATTTATATATTGTAAGGACAAATAATTTTCAGCATTTAAGGGAATTATGTCTGTGGGCTGAGGTTGTAAAAAAAGGGGGGAAGGAATGCTGTGGGACAGTGGTCTTGTATCCTGTAAAGATTTGTCACTTGTATTGGTTTAATAAAACACTGATTGGCCAGTAGCCAGGCAGGAAGTACAGTCAGGGCAACCAGAATAGAATTCTGGGAAGAGGAAAGTCTGCAGTCGTCACCCAGACACAGAGGAAGCAAGATAAGGATGCCTCATTGATAAAGGTACCAAGCAACATGGCTAATACAGACAAGAATTATGGATTAATGTAAGATTTAAGAATTATTTATAAGAAAGCCTGAGCTACTAGACCAACTAGTTTATAGTTAATATAGACCTCTGTGTGTTTCTTTGTGATTAAATGACTGCAGGACTGGGTGGGACAGAAACCTCCACCAACAAATGGTGCCAACTTGGACAACTACATCCACATAAAACCTGAGAGAGCTTGGGAAGTAATTCTAAACACTAAAGAACAGAGTTAAATATGGCTCCTTGGTAGCAGCATTTTCTCACGTGGGCTCTGTTTGCTAGAGGCAAGTGCATCTCATTTAAGAGAGGCTTCCTGACTCAGCTTTAGCTGCAAAAACCTTGAAGCTCTTTTAAGAGGCCCCCCACCACCAAACACTTAAATCATGTTTATGAATAGCTGACAGCATGCTTTTTGGTACATACAATGGCAATTAATAAAAAAGGATGTCATGAATTTGAAGGGGATCAGGGAAGGGTATATGGGGGGTTGGAGGGAAAAAAGGGAAGGGATAGATGTAATTAGATTATAATCTCAAGAAAGAAAGGAAAAATAAAAGAAAGAAGAAAGGAAAGAAAAAGGACAGAAAGAAAAAAAGGAAGGAAAGAAAGAAGGAAGGGAGGGAGGGAGGAAGGAAGAAAGGAAAAAAAGGAAAGAAAAAAAGAAAGGAAAGAAAGATAGAAAATGTTCTATATGCTTGCTAACTGGTCAATCTTATGGAAGCATATTCTTGATTATGATTCTTTCTTTCCAGGTGACCTTGGCTTGTGTCACTAGCCAGCGAACTCTGAATATGGGAAATAGGTATTATTAATTTCTCAATCCACCTTGATTTTTTTAAATTGATTTTATTGAGCTCTACATTTTTTCTGCTCCCCGCCCTGCCTCTCCCCTCCCCTTTAACCCTCTCCCATGGCCCCCATGCTCCCAATTTACTCAGGAGATCTTGTCTTTTTCTACTTTCTACTTCCCATGTAGATTAGATCTATGTATGTCTCTCTTAGGGTCCTCATTATTGCTTAGGTTCTCTGGATTGTGATTTGTAGGTTGGTTTTCTTTGTTCTATGTTTAAAGATCACTTATGAGTGAGTACATATGATAATTGTCTTTCTGGGTCTGGGTTACCTCACTCAATATGATGTTTTCTAGGTCCAACCATTTGCCTGCAAATTTCAAGATGTCATCATTTTTTTTTCTGCTGTGTAGTACTTCATTGTGTAAATGTACCACATTTTCCTTATTCATTCTTTAGTAGAGGGGTATTTAGGTTGTTTCCAGGTTCTGGCTATGACAAACAATGCTGCTATGAACATAGTTGAATACATGTCCTTGTTGCATGATTGAGCATCCTTTGGATGTATACCCAAAAGTGGTATTGCTGGGTCTTGAGGAAGGTTGTTTCCTAATTTTCTGAGAAATCACCACACTGACATCCAGAGGGGCTGTACCAGCTTGCACTCTCACAAGCAATGCAGGAGTGTTCCCTTTTCCCCACAACTTCTCGAGCATAAATTGTCATCAGTGTTTTTGATCTTGGCCATTCTTACAGATGTAAGATGGAATCTCAGAGTTGTTTTGATTTGCATTTCTCATTTCATATTAGTCACAGGAAAAATCCATGAAGAGGAAATCTCAATACTGAATATCTATGCCCCCAATACAAGGGCACCCCCTTATGTAAAAGAAACACTTCTAAAGCTTAAATCATACATTAAACCCCACACACTAATAGTGGGAGACTGCAACACTCCCCTCTCACCACTGGACAGGTCAGTCAGACATAAAACAAGAAAAAAACAAACAAATAAACAAAAAAACAGACAAAAAGAAACTAACAAATGTTATGACTCAAATGGTCTTAACAGACATCTATAGAATATTTCATCCAAACATAAAAGAATATACCTTCTCAGCACCTCATGGTACCTTCTCAAAAACTGACCACATACTCGGTAACAAAACAAACCTCCACAGATCCACCTTGATTTTTAAGGATATTATGAAAATGTGCTTACAGTGTAAAGGCTGAACACATAAAAGTCCTTACAGAAGATGGAAGGCCCAGCCTTATGACGGGGTCTTTAAAAGACTGTTTTCAAATTCAGCAAGACACAGGAATCCTCTGTGGAAAGCAGGCTGCCGGCCCAAAGCCCTTCCTCGAGCCACCCCACTGGGAACTTTGTTACATTGTTTTATGAATCGGCTTTACTAAGTGTCCGAGATTTCTATCACCTTCGGGAAATCCGGAAGCAGCATCATTAGCCTCTGGTGTTTAAATGTTGAATTCTAATGAAGGAACGCACTGTTCCGCTCTTCTACTAAACTGGGCACATTGTGTGCGTTTGCTTATGGAGGATTCAATCACCCAGTGAATAAGGGGCAATGAGATGCCCCCAGGAGGCCCATGGTTACTGAAGAGCAGAACAGAAAAGAGCAATGTCACACATGCTGGAGACTTACACAGACCAAGACCCCAGCAGGAAGGAATTATTTTCTAATGAATTTAGAATTCTCTTTATTAGCATTTTGTTGAGCGGCTATGTGGGAGCACAAAGAGAAACAAACACACAAAAACAAATAAAATAAAAATATCATCAATAGTAGCCTTTACTGGCAGTACTCCACAGCGACTTCATCAAATCCAGAAGCTTTCCGAGCCTCGCTTTCTTTGTCATTAAAATAAGATTTCACTAACTGGTGCCGAATTGTCCTTCCATCAATGTTCACTTATCTCTGATTTTGAAAAGATGTGTTTCGTTAAGCTGTCACCTCAAGGCTGTACAGCACTGGTGTTCTAGCATCACCTGTCATAGGATGATGGTGTGGTTACCAGGTTTCCTAGCCTTGGCTACAATACCTCATCTATAAAATGCAGGTATTCGGGGGCCATAAGGGAATTCAACGCAAAGCTCACCTGAAGAGCTCTTAAAACAATGACAACAAAGGCACTGGTTTAGTATATGTTCTTTATTTGCACAGTCACAGGCAGAAAACCACAGTTGCTTCTGTGGATTTTATGCGTTATTAAGGACTTCCCTCAGCCAGAGTTATTTCTGCTTCTAGCTTTCTGCCAGGAAATTAATACATTGAGGAAGATGTCTGTGCATGTTAAATATCCACTTTGAATATGTAAGTATTCCTGAAAGATGAACAAAATAAGCACTGTCAGTGATTAGCTCCTTCGGGCCCATTATTGTATTATGACCTCTGGCTGGTTGCAAACCATGTGTGTGCTAAGAGTCAGAAAGGCAAGGAATGAAAATAGAACTCTATAACCCTACCCCACTCTAATGGCACATGAGGCCTGAGACATTTGCAGGAGGAAACAGAAGCAGAGAGAAAGGCAGCAGAATTGGAGTTCAGCCTTGTTTCTAGAAGTATCATTCAGTTAGTACTCAGAGGCATATGGCATGTTCTGTTCATTTGTTCCATGACCCAGCATAGTAATAAAGATAATTCAGCTAGCCAGTGCAGTAAATCATGGGCCAGTAAACAATAGTCCACTCTTTGGTTTTGTACATAAAGTTTTATTGGAACATAGCAAGTCAATTTACTTTTGTTCCTATAGCAGCTTTCGTACTCAACAGTATATTTAAGAGACTGGGAGAAATGTATGATATTCAAAACCTGAAATATCTAATTTTCATAAAATATCACCTTAACAGATAAAGTATGCTGATGTGTATTGATTAAAAAATATGCTAGGATTTAAAAAAAAAACCTCCAAGACAGATTTTAAAACACTACTTTAAAAAAGAATTATAAGCATAGGTGTGTTTGTATATTTATGTTTTGGTTTGTGGTAACTTCTCATGTTAGTGAATTAGTTTTCCTTTAACATAAATTGTTAATACAACAAATAGTTGGCAGAAAAATCAATCTGTGGAATTTTTAGAAAAGAATAGAAAAGCAAAGTTGGAAGCTCACTGTTTTCAGTGACTCAGCTGTTATCTCTTTATTCATGCTACCATTTGTATGCTCGTGCCTGGAACCATGTTCAGCAGATCCTATTCTTGGTGGGCATAGTGGGAAAGAGTAGAATGAGAAGAAAGCAGACAGCCAAGGACCAGATGAGGTCTTCTTTAAGACTTTACTGTGGCTGGTTGTGGTGGCACACGCCGGTAGGATTTGCTGAAGGAGGCAGAGGCAGGAGGATCACGAGTTCGAGGCCAGCCTGGGCCACACATTTTGCCGGGCGGTGGTGGTGCACGCCTTTAATCCCAGCACCTGGGAGGCAGAGTCAGGCCGATCTTTGTTAGTTCGAGACCAGCCTGGTCTACAAGAGCTAGTTACAGGACAGGCTCCAAAGCTACAGAGAAACCCTGTCTAAAAAAAAAAAGAAAAAAGACTTTACTGTGAAGTCATACCATAAAGCAAAGAGAATGTTTCTGGAAGCACTAGGGTGTTAACCAGTATTTGGTAAAACAAGTCAGTGCTTCTAAGCTGGGTTTGAATGTAGGAGTGTAGTAGATTCACTAAACTCTTGGATCCTTCAAGATACTTGGATGTGGAATCTGAATTACATGGACTTTAATCTAGGCTGGTTTGTCTGGCTTCTTCTATCAGGTCAAAGACAGGAAGTTGGGGATACAAAGAAGCCACAATTACAGCATGGGTTCTCCGGATCACTGGGGTGACTTCTTAAGGGGTGTTTGAGGACTGGATAAACACCCGACAGTGCCAAAGCGAAGCACACATGTGAGAGTCTATGAATGAGAACCTGGCTTGACTTTTACAACCAGAACCATTGTTCTCCGAAATTATATGCAAGTGGGAAAAGACATTGCAGCTTAAAGAACGAGAGGTTGTGACAAGTGATGGCTGCTGTATCTGGCCTCTTCATCTGCTTTTAATACTGTCAAGTTAACCATCTTCACTAACAGGAATAATTTATGAGGTAAAACAGGAATGATCTGCGCTGCTGCTGTCTAGTACTCTAAATATCTCAGCTCCTCAGGCAGAGATGGTAGAAAGGCCACAAAAGGCTAGAAGGTTTTCTGAAGCCTGCAGAATAATATAATGAAGGAAGAAGCTACCACATTGCTAGATCTGACTGTATTCCTTGTCCCCAAGTTGGTATGAAGAGACCCAAATCATAGGTATTTGTCTTCTTTCATTCTAATTAATGCTTCTAATCAAAAAGAGAAACTGTTTCTATCAGGAATGCCATCATGTTTTTGTACTGATGATTTATTAGTTTGCTTTCCTGGTAAAACTGGCCTGGATTAGATTCTTCCTCTTTGAGATTCCTTGAGAAATATTTTGCCAAAGGCTATAGGCTACTTGTATCATTTCCACTTGTCTGCATTTGGTACAGAAGTTAATCCTAGTCATTTTCTCTTTGAATCTCATTGTCACTGTGAAAAAAAATACCACAGAGTGATAAGAAGTGAAGGTCATAGGAAAGTGTCCATGTACAAACACAGGGGGATACATTTCAAAAGCACAGGAATATGGGTAGATGGGAGAGTACCTGCAGCACATGCTGATAAAGCAAATCACCAAGGAGATGATGTCAGGCATCGCTTCTTGGAACATGGGTTGCTCAAAAGGGCTTCTTTCGGTAGGGTGACTCTGGCCTTCCAGTTAAAGTTGTTTTACTAAGTACTCTATACAACAACAACAACAACAACAACAAAAAGACCTGAAGGATGTGCAACAAAATCTGATGTGACCAAAGGAGTCAGTTAAGTGAATAGTGAACTTAGAATAAGACTGAGGACAGAAAGAATGAAAAAGTCCTCCAGACAAAGGCTAAAAGGAAGACAAACGAGTCTCAGTGGTGTGAAGGGTGATGGGGCAAATACAGCTCAAGGACTGAGTGGACAAGGTGCATTCATTAAACATAATAAATAAAGGAAAACCATATGAAACTCTTCAGAGACAGAAGACACACGGATAACTTTGATATCTTTTAGCAGGATGACAAGGAAGAAGCACAAGACTCAGCAGACCTGGAAAGGTTTGGAGAGCCAACCAAAGGAAGGAAATGCTAAATCATGACACACTCAATAGAGAATCTCAGTAGTTTACCCTAAGGCAATACATGATTCCAAGAAAGACCACAAACTGAGACTACTTAGGTGCCACCCAGAAACAGACCATCCAAAGGAAATTCCTAACGTCTAACATTGTAGGATCACCATAGGACCACCAGCCAGTGCACACCCATCACTTTCACTAGGACACCCATAGATAAATATCAGCCAATCAGGGATCCTGAACTTTAGAAATCTCTCTCCCCCACCTTTGCTACTATAAAAATCCAACCCTAACTGAGTTCGGGGCTCTCTGATCACTCCAATACGTTGGACACATGGAGAGACCAAGCTTGCAAGCATGTAAGAATAAAGGCTCTTTGCTTTTCCATACAGGAAATGATCTCCTAGCTGGTTTGGGAGGAACTCCACAATCTGGGCATGACATCCAACCTCCATCCTCATCTTCTCTTTGCTACTCAAATGCTCTTTTCAGTCACTCTCTTGTTAGGCACATGAGCATGTTACCTGCTACATTGCAATAATAATGCTCATGAGAGCATGGTGATATAGTCAGGTCTTTATGTTACTGCTTATCAGGGACAAGAATCCTCAGGATTCATCTGTCACCACAGGATCAGAAGGAAGAGTTCTGGGGATTTGTAGAAGAGAGGTTTGAGGGTGTGGGATTGCCACCACCTGTTCTTCTGCTATGCCTCTGAAGCCCCTGGTCTCTTATTCCCAGTCTTTCCTCTCAGCAACAGAAACTGCGATGAGGAAGACAGTTGTCTTGACTGTGCATGCCAATTTAGACAACATACCCAATGCAAGAACAGAATTCCATTTTCTTATAGTGGAAGGTAGAAAAGAAAGGGCAATGTGGAGGAGGGAAAAAGAAAAGCACACACACACAAACAGTGGGGCAGGGGCAGAAGGACAGGGAGGAAGTAAAGGACTGAGAGAAGATAGAAAGAGAGTGGGAAGAAGGAAAATAGAAAGCACCAACATGCAAACAAAAGTTAAGAGCTTAGCAAAATTAGCTAAATCACACGCCTTTCTCCAACTCTTGAGTGTTTCTGTTGGTAAAGAGGCATAATGATGGGCTATTAGTCACCTGAGGGAGATGGTATGAGCTAAAATGATACCAATTATGCAAAAATAGTAGTAACGGAAGAACTCTAAGAACCTTGAAATGTGAGTATTAAAAATATAGGATGATCAAGAGCCATCATAAAAATTAAAGTAATAAATCACATTAAATATGGTATTAGTGTCATGGTATTGGCTTTTCTGCACACTAAAAGGGGATATATTCAAACACCGAATATTAATATAACCTATTAGAAAACCAATCATAATAAAAGTCAGTGATGGTAGATAATTAGGTATTAGTGATTCAGGCAAGAATAAGGACATTTTCCAAACAGAAAAGGATGCTTGGTTACACCCTCTTATCAAATTCTGCTTTCAATGATGTGCTTTATATCAATTTTGATGTTTATAATCAGTTCTCTGTATATTATTTGAATTTACCAAGTATCATATTGAGGAAATAAACTACTAGGACTATCTTTCTATTCTTGTTTCCATATGTTTTTCTTAAACAAGAAACAAACCAAAGACCCTGACCTTACATATCAGGCCACAACACAAAATCAAGTTTTGAGGCCTGGCACACAACATATAGTACAACCTATGGGTTTTGTGTTTGTTTGTGTTTGCTCATTACAATGACATGACTCCCCAAAGGACTGTGTGTCAAAAGCTTGGTCCCCAGCCCACATTGCTATCAGCAGATGATGGATTCTTTAAGAGGTAGACTTCAATGATGAGCCTCTTATGACTGGGCTTGAGTACCTGAAGCAATATTGAAAGTCCAGTCCCTTCTCCGTGTCTTTAGAATCTAGACCACAAGGTAAATGTGTGTTTTCTACATACGGCTACTGTAATATACAAGCTGCTTGACCAATGGGGCTAATAGTGATAGAATGAAACCCCAAAGTGCCAGCCAGAAAGCACCTCCTTTTGAATTTTTAAATTTACTTTTAGAAAAACATACAAAGTAACATATGGTAACTTCATACACACATCTCATTATGTATTGTTCTCATTCATTCCTCTCCTCCTCTGCCCTCTACTCTGCCTCACCCCATCTATACAGCTTCCTTTCATCACTTAGCTCTAACTTCTGTTTTCTATCACGTGCGTGCCATAACTCTTTCTATTTCTGATGTGGGATATCCTTCTGCAAATGTGTTGTTTTTATGGCTAATGAGTAAAGCTGTTTCAGCCAATGGTTTAACAGAGTAAAGCCAGGCAGGAAATCCAAACAGAGATATATAGAGTGAGTAGGCAGATTCAAGGAGATGCCATGTAGCAGGTGAAGGAGAAAGACGCCAGAATCTTACCAGTAGGCCACACCCTTGTGGTGATACACAGATTAATAGAAATGGGTTAATTTAAGATGTAAGAGTTAGCTAGGATACACCTAAGCTATTGGCCAAAGAGTGTTTCAATTAATATAGTTTCTGTGTGATTATACAGGTCTGACTGAGGCGAGGTCAGATTTCAAAGTAGTTTCAGTTCATCTCCCTGATATTAAGGGTGTCAAATGCTTTCCCAAATATTCATTGATCTTCCGCATTTCTTCTTCTGAGAACTGGGTTTACTCAGTTCATTATTCCATGTAATGATCTAGTGATCTGATTTTTGCATGTGTACTTACATTTTTCAGTTCTTTACATATTCTTGATACAAATTACTTGCCTGATGTGTAGTTGGCAAAAAAAAAAAAAATTCTCATTGTTGAGCTGTTTCTTGGCTCTGGTGATTATTTTATTTCCTATGCTGTAGTATTATTTTAATTCCATGCAATCACATCTGTCAGTTCTTAGAGCTATTTCTTGTGTTTTGGCGGCTGTGTCAAATATTATTCATGGCTATAACTGAATGGAGTTTTAGTTTTGGCTCATCTAACCTTTTATTTTTTTATTTTTATTTTATTTTTTTATTTTTCTCTGCTCCCCTCCCTGCCACTCCCCTCCCTCCCTCAACCCTCCCCCAAGGTCCCCATGCTCCCAAATTATTCAGGAGATCTTGTCTTTTTATACTTTCTACTTCCCATGTAGATTATATCTATGTAGGTCTCTCTTAGTGTCCGTATTGTTGTCTAAATTCTTTGGGATTGTGGTTTGTAAGATGGTTTTCTTTGCCTTATGTTTAAAAACCACCTATGAGTGAGTACATGTGATAATTGTCTTTCTGTGTATGGGTTACCTCACTCAAAATAATGCTAACCTTTTATTTTTATCAGTGTGTGTGTGTGTGTGTGTGTGTGTCCACATGCACATGTGCATGATTTTGGGATGCACATGAATATTGTGTGTATATGAAGGTCAGAGGACAATTTGTGGAGTTGGGTCTCTCTTTTCATATTTAACTGGATTCTGGGAACTGAACTCATATCTTTTATTTATTTCATTTGTCCAAATGTTGAAGTTTGTTCCAGTACCATGCTGTTTTTGTTATTTTGGTTCTGGAATATAATTTGAGATCAGATATTCTGCTATCTCCAACATCATAGTTCCTGTTAAGGATTGCTTAAGTATTTGGAGGTCTTTTAAAATTACATATGAATTTTAGATTTTTTTTTTTTGGTTTTGGTTCTTTGAAGAATGGCATTGAAATTTTAAAAAACCTTAAAAGTAACCATAGATTGTTTTTGGTGATATGACATTTTTCACAATCATATTTCTGCTTACCATGACTATGGATAGGCTGGTCATTCTAAGTTTTAGAGTCTTCTTCAATTTCTTTCATCTGTGTTTTCATCATAATTATCTGTTGTCTCCTCGGTTGAGTTAATCCTAAATATTTTACATTTTTGGAAGTTATTGTGAATGGAATTTTCTACTAGTTTTTGGCAAGTTCATTAAAGCATTCTGCTAATTGGTTGAATGTGTTTACAAGGTCTAAGGACTTTTCGGAGGAATCTTCAAGGCCTCTTCAGTGTAGGATCATCTCATCAGCAAATAGGGATCTCTGATGTCTTCAATTACTACATGTTTCTCTTTGTTTCCTTCACTTGCCTGATTTCTCTAGTTAAGACTGAGCACTCTATTGCATACGTGTAGAGCTTTGTCAAAGGTCTTTTCTGCATTAATTGAGGTGATTATGTAATTTCTGATTATGAATCTATATGCTGAACTACATGACTTATTTTCACATGTTGATACAAACTTTCAATCTGGAAATTAAATCCCCATGTGTTTTTGAATTCTTTTTATAAGAATTACATTGAGAATGTTCATGGAGAATGTTATCTTATAGTTTTCTTTCTTAGTTAGGTCTTTCCAGTATTTTTGTTTTTGTTTTTGTTTTTCATCTGAATACGGCGAGCTAATGGAATAAGTTTGGTAGTATTACCTTCTCTTCTGTTTTATGGATTACTTTGAGTCGAATTAATTGTTGTATTTAAAGGTTTGATAGAATCTGGCAGTGAATTAATCTTGTCCTGGGCTTTTCTTTGTTGGAAGGTGATTTTGCTAATGTTTTAATGTAGTTGGTTGTTATGATCAATTTGCTGTTTGTAGCCTCTTGATTTAATGTTGATAGGTAATTTGTATCTTAGAAATTATCCATTTTTATAGACTTCTCAGTGTTATTAAAATGTGGTTTGCCGAAGTATTCTCTCACAGTTCTCTGTATTTCATCAGAATCTGTGATAGACTTTCTCTTATTTATTTTTATTAATATGAATATTTTCTCTTAACATTTTCTCTTTGTAGACTGGTTATTTCTTTAAATAAGAGAAAACTGGCATGTACATCATTTGAAACTAACTTCGAAGCTCATTTTCTTACTTTTAAGTAAATTGTATGAATAAAAGTTGATCATCCCAGTGGTGTCTAACTTGAAATATCTGGTGGTGTTGTACACCTAGTCACTTCTAACAGTCAGGGAACTAGACCACTCTACTTGGCCTTCAAGAATAGTTTGAACAAGTAAAAAAGAAATGCAAAAGTATTCAAAGAAAACATAAGTTTAAAAAGTAAAGAAAAACCAGACAATTAAGGTGTTAATGGAAGACCTAGGTGATTCCCTAGGAATTTTCCTAAAAACTGTCTTACAGCTGTCATCCAATAGCATGATTATTAGACAACTCCTCCCAAAGTTCTATGAGATGCAAAATTATTTAGACTGTTGATTTAACAAGGAAACCCATTGACCTTGGTAATCCCAGTTCTACCATTGCACACAGTGGCCAGCACCTGCAAAGCATTTAGAAACACTCATGAAAAGCACTAACTCAACTGTGACATCACCCCAGCAGCAAGTCCCAGCACTCAGCTTTACAGCTCCAATATTCTTCGTTTCCCCATTTTTTTCCATACATTGTTTTGTTTTATTTTTTCCATTCAAGAACATAATTAAAGAAATAAAATTTTTACCTTTCTTCCCCTTCTCCCGGTCCCCTCCCACTACCCCCCCACCCCTCCTCCCTCCCCCTTCTTCCTTGAAAGAGGGCATGGTGCCCTGCCCTGTTGGAAGTCCAAGGCCCACCCCCATCCCTCCCGGC
>PVIU01021898.1:0-30597 GCA_004026605.1 Ondatra zibethicus
TGATTACCAGACTGTAAACTGAGTCACAATGGAACAGGCAGCTTGTCACGTATTCAAGGTTTTTCTGGGAATAGGCTGAACTATGTTAATTTCATTCTGGGTTGAAGATCTAGACCAATCCCAATTGTACCCGTACCCCATATTATAATTTATGTAAAACTTGTGATTTTGTCTATAAAAACTTGCTTGCATGGATACTTGGGGTACTTGGCTATGCCAAAGCTGGGCACCCGCTTAAGCAAATGTAAATTGTGAATTAAACCTCGTGCTTTTGCATCTGACAGCCTGGTTATTGAGTCTGGGGGCTCCTCAGCGATAAGACCACTCTGAGGGTCTTTCAATCCGATAGTACACAGGTGGTGACTACAATTTTTTTGTATCTGTGGATGTTTGCTTTGTTACCGAGTATGTCATCAGTTTTTGAGAAGGTTCCAAGAGATGCTGAGAAGAAGTTATATTATTTTATATTTGGGTGGAATGTTCTATAGATGTCTGTTAAGTCCATTTGATTCATTACATCTGTTAGTTCTCTTATTTCTCTGTTAAGGTTTTGTCTGGTTGACCTGTGAGAGAGGAGTGTTGAAATCTTCTCCTAATTAGTGTGTGGGGTTTGATATGTGCTTTGAGTTCTAGTAATGTTTCTTTTACATATGTGGGTGCTTTTATATTAGGGGCATAGATATTCAGGATTGCAACTTCATCCTGATGAATTGTTCCTGTTATGAGTATAAAGTGTCCTTCTCCATTTCTTCTGATTGATTTTCGTTTGAAATCAAATTTGTTCGATATTAGTATAGCCACACCCACTCGTTTCTTAGGTCCATTTGATTGGAAAACCTTTTCCCAACCCTTTACTCTGAGGTAGTGTCTGTCTTTGAGGTTGACATGTGTTTCTTGTAAACAGCAGAATGTTGGATCCTGTTTTCGTATCCATTCTCTTAACCTGTGCCTTTTATAGGTGAATTGAGTACATTAATATTAAGTGATATTAATGACCAGTGGTTCTTAACTCTGGTTTTTATTTATTTTTTTTTTTTTTGGTGGTAGTATTTGTGTGTTTCCCTTCTTTGAGTTGTGCTGTTAGAGGATTGTCAGATGTCTGTGTTATTATGGGTGTTGTTGGCTTCCTTGGTTGTAGTTTTCCTTCTAGTCCTTTGTGTAAGGCTGGGTTTATGGCTACATATTGTTTAAATCTGTTTTTGTCCTGGAATATCTTGTTTTCTCCATTGATGGTGAAAGAAAGCTTTGTTGGGTATAGTAGTCTGGGCTTGCATCCATGGTCTCTTAGTGTCTGCAGCATATCTATCCAAGAGCTTCTGGCTTTCATGGTTTCCATAGAGAAGTCAGATGTAGTTCTGATAGGTTTACCTTTATATGTTACTTGACCCTTTTCCTTTGCAGCTCTTAATATTCTTTCTTTATTCTGTATGATTATTATATGGCGAGGGGTTGGTTTTTTTTTGTTTTTTTTTTTTTGTTTTTTTTTGGTCCAGTCTATTTGGTGCTCTGTGTGCTTCTTGTACCTTCATAGGAATATCCTTCTTTAGGTTAGGAAAGTTTTCTTCTATAATTTTGTTGAATATATTTTCTGTGACTTTGAGCTGTAATTCTTCTCCTTCTTCTACCCCTATTATTCTTAGGTTTGGTCTTTTCATGGTGTTCCAGATTTCCTGGATGTTTTGTGTTAAGAATTTGTTGGATTTGCTGTTTTCTTTGATCAATGAGTTTATTTCCTCTATATTATCTTCAGCGCTTGAGATTCTTCTATCACTTGTATTCTGTTGGTTATATTTGACTCTGTAGTTCCTGTTCATTTAGCCAAATTTTCCATATCCAGCCATCCCTCGGTTTGTGTTTTCTTTATTGACTCCATTTCGGTCTTCAAGTCTTGAACTGTTTCCATTACCTGTTTGATTGCTTTCTCTTGGTTTTCTAGGGTTATCTTTGAGGGATTTATTAATTTCTTCTAACTTTTTGTTTGTCTTCTCTTCCATTTCTTTAAAGGAGTTTTTTGCATCTTGTTTAAGGGCCTCTATTATTTTCATAATGTTACGTTTAATGTCGGTTTCTTCTACTTCTTCTGGAATAGGGTGTTCAAGTCTTCCTGTTGAGTGTTCACTGGATTCTGGTGTTGTCATGTTGCTTTTCAGGTTGTTGGAGGAATTCTTGCATTGGCGCCTGCCCATCTCTTCCTTCAAATGCAGTCAGGAGAGTCTTGGCGTCTTGGTCCAATCTTTGCTGTGACTGACTGTGTACTTGGGGGATTTTCTTGTTTTGCCCTCTCTTAGGACCCCTCAGCACTAGAGCTGGCTCTCAGATCCCCTCTGCTCTGAAGCAGGCTGTGCTGGTGAATCAAAGGACCTCGCAGATGGAAAGGAGTGCTTGGGGGCAAGATGGGATGGGGTAACTAGAGAAAGCCAGCGGGGGGGAGACACCCTGCTGAATGCCCAGAAAAATTTAGGGAAGTGGAGGGTGCCTGTACTCCATTCCTCGGACCGTCCAGCTGGGTGGGCACACACTTACCCCTCTGGATGTATCTCCTCAGCACAGGAGCAGGGACTCTTGCTGGGCCAAGGACCTCGCAGACAAAAGGGTGGACCCTGTGGATGGATCTCCTCAGTACAGAAGCAGGGGCACAGGAGCATTTCTTATGGATAAACAAATTGCCTCACTTTTCTTACAATTTGTATTTCTTGACACAAGCCTTGGCTTGTAGATTAGTGGAATCCAAAATCTTTATTTAGCTCCCTCTTTCCTATAAGGCTCAGATTTAAATTTATTCAAATGACTATTTGCTGTCCCAATTTCTGTCTAACATAGGTACATCAGGTGAAACACTTTAAACACTGATATTATTATGGATATTATTAGTATTGACATATTATGGAACTTAAGAATAATGTTGATATTATTAATGATTCTGGCTTCATACTCAGCTAATCCTAGTTTCTTTCTTCATTGATTCCACAATCGATCATTTTCCAACTGTTCAAACTTTTTCCTGTCTCACTTGGGTCTTTTTCTCCTATCAATTAGATCTGCCCAGTATTACATACCTTTACTAGGTGTGTACTCTATTCCAGACATTGTTCTGATTTCTCTATACAAACTATTTCATTTAATTTTCATCATTCTAAAAGGTTACAACTCTGACTTTACATGGGAAGAAACTGAGATTTAAGCTCATGAGGTGGTATAGAAGGATGCAGGTAGAGCAAACAAGTGAAGAGGTATAAGGACTGGGTCAGTTGGGACAAGAAGAGCACATTACTGAAACAGCAGCAGAGTTTCCTGATGGAGAACCTCCTCCAGCCAATGGCCTTTGAGAGACTGGGCCATGTCCTGCCCTGCTCAGTCTCTTCTTCCCACGAGACACACCTGGATGTGGGACCACATTCCTATTTCCTTGCTGTGATGCGTGAGTTCCCTTTTAATAAAGAAAAACCTTAGAATGCTCTATTTGGAGTTAGTTTGGGATTATTTGACTCACAATCCCCCCATTTGATGTATTCAACATCAATTTCCTTTACATTATTAGATCTGAGTTCTACTCAAACTGTGTAGCAGCTGCCCACACAAACTTGTCTCTTGGACAAATCACCAAAATGGGCTCCTATGGATCATGAGCCATGTGCCTAGAAGATAAAATTTGTACTCCTTCTGTCTGCAATGCTGTGCAATCCACCTATTCTCTGACCTCATCTTCCGCCATTAAACATCCATCACCAACATGATCCATCTCAAATGGGCCCATGTTCTGGCCATGTTTTTACTTTTTAATATATTTTCAATCCACTGGTTGAGTCCAAGGATTCAGACAAAGAGAGGCACCTATACTCTGTTTCCTGTTGCCTTTATTATCTCTCTGAAAACTCTGTCTTTGGATTTAGAAATTCAGGACTGTGATCATCTCTGCCTCCACCCTTTACACAGTGTAGATAAGCTATTATTACTTTCTAGCTAGTATTTACTCACATATTCATCTAAAGCAATCCTAATATGAAATACACAGAGTTAATAGTTTGGTTTTCTGTCTCATCTATGGACTAAGCTCTTCTAAAGTAGGTTACTAACCAATTCTGAACACACTGTACAACACTCCAGGGTTGCTCTATAAATACTAGAGTGATAAAAGAAAGGGTCCCTAAACTATTTCAGTCGTCAGGTCGCAAACGCCATTTCCTCTCTGTTGAGTAACCTATATAGTATTCTTTCTCTCACGCTCTCATTTTCACGCTATGAAGAACAAAGGACAAGGAAACCATTTCAGCCAGTGCCCCTATTTCCCCCAAACAACACAGAAAAACTTGTTACAAAAGGAAAGGGTCAATATCTTGTCGTGAACTGCTTTGATAGAATCACAGGGTAAAGGAAAGGAGTTTCTCTGGGCCAGCAATTTAACATCTTCCTGTTCTTGCTGTCCTTCCAGGGATTGTAATTCAGGGACTAATCTCAAACTGAGGAAAAGAAAACCTGAGCTACCTCCTAAAAATGGCTGAATGTTGTCAGCAGTCGTTTAGTGGGGGTGATACGTCAGGAGCTGTGTATACATAGAATGTGCTTTCACCGAATCCTAGCCATCTGCAGGCTCCTGAAGACACACAACACCGACGTCTCCTGAGGGAGCCCTTTCAGCTTTGTGCTTTTTCTGGCAAGAAGAAATACAAACACTTGTGATTTACTGCTGGACACTTACAGGGATAGAATGAATTGTTTCTTAAGAAACTCAAAATGAGATGAGAAATCAGAAAATAAATTTCTGTGCTAAAATACTTAAATATCCGAGAGTTTGAAAACTGACAAAATATTTTATATTTCTAAGAACCAGAAAGTCCTTTTGTTTCCATTATAGCTCTGGAACTTCTGAGCCACCTTGGTTCCCTTCCTTGCCTTAGGGATTCAGCATTATGACTGTGTAAGAGAAGACATTCTCTTTGTTTCTAACTTTCACTTGCTCCGGGAGAAGGGAGTTGCTTAATTAATTGCAACAATTAGATACAGTGGAACTTCTTAACTGTTTTTCTCTTTTTCTTTAGAGAAGTCATCAATTATTACTGTTTCTGTGTGATCACATTCTTCTGGACCTGGAAGACTGCTCTTTGCTGTTAATTGTTCCAAAATCAAGAAGAGTCAATGAATGATTAACTGAGACTTTCCAGTAATCCCAACATTATTTGTTACTTTGGCACCAAGAAATTAGAAGAAACGATAAACTCACTTTGACTCAGGACACACTGAGGACATTTCAGTGATTTTACTAAAGAGCAAAACTTGATAGCATTAACAAAGAAGGTAATGGGAGGGAGGAGGTTAACATTAGAACAGATATTAAAATGGAATTTGGAGAGAGCGAAAGTGAAAATTCTGAAACATGAAATTATAAAATTGAGCAAAAAACATGAAGATTATATTCTATAAAGAATAGTGGATGTGAAGGCTTTCCCGGTGTAGACATAAAATTAAAACTGGGAAGTAAGACACAAGGCAAAAGTGAAGCCTGGACCAAACAAGAGGGTTTTCAAATGAATAGCTACCAATTACTTTGTCTCTACGCCAGGCAGAAAGCAAAACAACCTTAGAAGAAAATTGATTGAACCATTATGGGCTTCTCCTGGAATACTGGTTTCAAGCTCTTTGTTCTAGTATTTAGAGAAAGTATAGCCTGTCAACTGCTATCTGTTTGATTCACCCTAAGGTGAGGCAGTTTTCAAAATACCTTTGTCTAAAAACAAAACATGGCTGGTGGAATTCCAAAGCCATGATGAGACTTTTTGAGAAATGACCTTTTCATAAAACAACAAGAGAGACTTAACAAAACTCATCAGGAGAAATGAGCCTTGTTTATTATTCTGAAGAATGGTTGGACATGAACAACAACAGCAAAATTCTATATTGAAAAATCTGAAGTACAAAAGAAAAAGCCAAAAACATAATGAAACAGAAAAACCTATTGTGCAGAAAACAGAATAAAAGTTAACAATTTAACAGCAAGAAATTTCCTTGATCGCATATATTTGATGTCAGGCCTTGTTTCAAGGACTATGTGTATGTGTGTGCATGTGTATTTTTTCACACAAGTATCTTATAAATTATATGCCATCATAATCTCCATTGTAGAGGTATGGAAACTGAGAACAGAAATTAAGGGTTTGCAGTTATCAAATGGTGAAGTCATGATTAGTTTATTTATTTATATTTATTTATTATTTATTCTTTGTCTAATTTCTTTCTTGGAAATGATGTGAGAAGTCATTGCCTCCATATTATAATAGAACACAATGAATACGAAATACAGCTGCAGCAGAGGTTTTAGAGATGAAAAAATAATAGTTAAAATAGAAAAGTTTAATGGGAGTCAGAAGAGTTAAAGATAAAATTGAGAAGATGTCAGAGAGCATAGAGTAAAAGTAATATAAAATATGAAAACGTGACATGAAGACAAATTATGAAGGTTTAAAAATAATAAGAGAAGAAAATTTTCTGAACTAATATTCCAACCTGAATATTTAAATATTACTGTACATTAGAGGGTGTGTATGTGTCTGCTGCAATCATCATTATATGATGAATTTTAGGATACCAGTGTGGTGGTTTGAATTGAAAATATCCCTCAAAGTCTCAGGCAATTAAACATTTTGTCCCCAGCTGGTGGAGCTGTTTGGGAGGTTTAGGTGGTGCAGCCTTGTTGAAGGAAGTGTGTCACTGGGGGGCTTTGAGATTAAAAAGTATTCACCAACTTGCTTCTGCGTTGTGCTTATGGTTCAATGAGTGAGCGCCTGCTACCACGCCTGCTGTTTGTTGGCATGCCTCCAACATGCCACAGTGGGCTCATTGCTCGTCTTACAACGAAACCATAAGCTGAAGAAATACTCTTCCATGGGTTGCGTTGATTGTGTATCCAAGTCTTCTGACTCTCAAATTCAAGCAACAAGCAACAGTAAATAGCACAATGAGTAATCCTAAAAGATATTTCATGTTTATTTATTGTTTGAAAATTTCATAGATACACCATATGATGTGTTTTGATCAAATCTGCCCCTTTAGCTCCTCAGCTGGGGTGGAGCTATACCAGCCCTCTCCTGCAGTGTTATTTCATTTGTATTTTAATAAATAAAGCTTGCCTGGAGATCAGAGAGTAAAGCATTGCTTATGTAGTAGGCAGTGGTGACACACACCTTTAGCCCCAGTAGTAACACTAGTTGCCATAGAAACCAGGCAGTAGTGGTACACACCTTTAATCCTATTCCAAGAGAGGAATATAAAATGGGAGGAGGTAGCTCTCACCAGTCTCATTCTGGGATTCCTAGAGGCAGGATAGTCATTTTGGACTAAGGTAGAGGTAAGAATCAGTGGTTGACTCTTTTGCTTTTCTGATCTTCAAGTTGAACCCCAATTTCTGCCTCTGAGTTTTTATTAATCATTCTACAGCCCCCTATCCATTCTGGAATTTTGTCTGGCTTGATCTTGCACAGATCTTGTAAATGCAGTCCCAGCTGCTATAAATTCATGTGTGCAATGGTACTATCATGTTGGGCAAATGCTGTTTTGCTGTAAACATCTACTCCCATTGGCTCTTACAGTCTTTTGCACCCTCTTCTGTAACAAACCCTGAGCTCTGGGATATATGTATAAGCCAATTAGACCTGAACCTTCACTAGTCTCTTATTCTCTGCATGTTGGCCAGTTGTAGTTATTAATCACCATCTCCTGCAAAAACAAAAACAAAACTTCCTATATGAGGGTTGAGATATGCATTAATCTATGGGTATAAACACAAGAACTTAATAAAGAATTTATTCCTAGATGTACTTAGCAGAATAATAGTATTAGGTTCTCTCCTAGAGCCTATGCCAGTGGTACGAAGGAGAAAATAGAATAATGGGACAAGAAGAGTTAAATAGAGAATTGGAAGGGCAAGATAAATGAGGAAATACTGGGAAGGATAATAAATTCTAAAGAAAATGCAATAGGAAATTTACTGCTATAGAACTTTCTTAAGTATACATTATACACATATACAAAGCAATGTAAATGGAGTTTACCATATATCAGGGAAACAATGCCTCCTTTCAATATTATAGGATAACAAATAAAACACCTATTGCCAGATATGGGTTATATCTTTTTAGGTTGTTGGGCAGTGGGGTTTCACACACTCTATCCCCACAAATTATATCCTATTGCCGCTATTCTTGGTTTCTCTCCAGAACTTAATGGCAAGACCCTAATACTTAGAACCACATATTTGACTCATAGGACATGGAGAAATCTAGTTAGTACCAACCTGGATGCTTCATACCTACTGGCTGGGTTACAGAGTATTATAAGGTCCTATGCAAGCTACCAGGGGAGAAAAGTAATCATCAGTTTCACCTAGCTGTGAAAACCATAACTAAAACTGTAAGTAAATATTGGCCAAACAAAATACACCAATGGCACAATAGTGGCATAAATGTTATAGGATAAATCACTCATTTGCTGATTGGATTTAAAGCCTGATCCACAAGATAGAATTTATACCTGGTACTGACAACTGTACAAAAAACCTGTAGCTAACCAACTCTAAAGTTAGATCCCTGGGGGGGGGGGTTGTCTTATAAGTTTCTGAAGAGAAAACAGATCACTTATAAAGAGACAAATGAGGCTATCTTTAAAAGTTTCAACATCAGGGACTGAATTACTGCAAGGCAATGAATGATTTCCTTCCAGATTTTGATGGAAACTAATTTACAAACTAAAATTTCATATTAAGCCAAATAGCAATGTACATAAAAGAAAGAATTGGGAAATTTGGAAACATAAAATTCTAAGATTATTGACTGCCATGTGTAAGACTATATTTAAATACATGCAATATTGATAATTTCACAAATAATACAGATTCTAAAAACCAGAAGTTTCATCCCAAGAGAGCAGTGAAGAGAAATACAAAGACCACTGTCGTGCTGCTGAACCAGATTGTATAATCTGGTCTTGACTGGACACTGATGCCTAGAACTGGAAATTTCAGGAGCGCTTCATACAGCATACTTGTAGGACTCCAAAATGTGGTGACATTTTTGGCATCCCATATGTATCAATAATCTTATTATAAATATGAAGGTCTAGTCTATGACAAAATTTAGATAATTTATTCTAATTAACTGATGCCATAAAAGAAATGTAATCTATTTGACTGTGATTCTAACACTAGTGTTATATAAATAAGTAAAAGGATGATCATGACTCAAAGTTTTCTCTCTGGCATCAGTCTGTGGTAGTTTGGGGAAGCAATAGATCCTTCAAGTAGGTTTGTAACTGTGGTGGTTTGAAAGAAAATGGCCCCCAGGGATAGTGGCACTATTAGGAGGTGTGGTTATGTTGAAGAAAGTGTGCTACTGTGGGGCTGGGCTTGGAGGTCTCTTCTGTTTAAGCTTCCCTCATTGTGACTGACAGTTGACTTCCTGTTGCCTGCAAGATGTAGCATTTTCAGCTCCAACACCACATCTGCCCACAGGCTACCATGCTCCCTGTCATGACAAAGGACTGAACCTCTGAAACTCTAAGTGAGTCACTCTAATTCAATGTTTTTTTGTTTGTTTGTTTGTTTTGTTTTAATAAGAGTTGTCGTGGTCTTGGTGTCTCTTCACAGCAATAGTAACCCAATCTAAGACAGTAGCCTGTTGGAAGAAAGTGAAAGCCATTGGAGTAGCTTGCAGCGATATTGGTACCTCAGCTTCTTTCTGTCTTTCTTTCTTACAGACCACTGTAAGGCAGACAGGGTTCTAACACATGCTCCCACTTTGAGGCACTATACTGCCACAGGCCCAAAGCAACAAGGCCAAGGGTTACCAACTGAAATTTCTGAAACCAAAGTCAAACTAATCCTTTCCTTCACAGGAACTGTTCACCTCAGGGATTTTTGTCACAGTGACAGAAAGCAGACTGAGATATTTACATAACACATAAACTATTCAGTGACTTCTGAATTTTGCAATTGAGCTACAGATACAGTAAGAGGCCTGAACTCTAATTCCAAATTATAGCCTAAATATCAACATCTTTGATGATGTAAAATTCAATGTCAGCAAATGGAGAGGTAAAGTTGGAAGGGAAGCAGAAGGCAGAGAGATTAAAATCCTATTTTATAGGAAGGACCACAAACTCAGTAGAAACTCCTCACAAATGAATAAATAAAGGAAAGTAAGAAAAATAATATAAATATAGACAATTTAAAGTCACAAAGATAACCACTACTTTAAAAAGTAAACACTATTGCAAATAATAAACAATGACAACAGATGAGGGTACTGATAGCACAGTGTGTCCTTGCTTTTCATAGCAGATGGTACCTAATCAACATGAATCATTACATCAGAGTAAAAGTCTATTTGAAGTTAGATGAAACAATATGATTAAAAACAAAATTTTAGCACCTTTGCTGCTAGAGAGTACAACTGAATTTAAGAAAGCTGATAAATTTTTTCAATATTAATTCTGTAATTTAATTTTTCTAGCACTATCAATATTAAAATTATTTTAAATTATATTTATATTTAAAATAAAAATCCATCTCTGTCTATTTTACAGGGCTGGAGTGAAGACTAAATGTGATAAGCCATTTCTGAAAATATCACCTACCTAAGCCAAAAGACTAACAGATGATACCAAGAAAATAAAGGGGGACTAAGCTGCAAGCCAGGAGAAAATGTGAAGTGCTGCATAAATCCCAGCTTATGTCGATGAGTTCAGTGCTTTCTATGTGAATTATCCTGTATGAGCTCAGGTACTTGGACAGCTGGATTCTATCTGGTAGAGCTGTTCTGGGAAGTCATGGAGCGTTTGGGACGTGAGGGGTAACTAACAGACATAATAAAAAAGGTAAGACTTTGAAAGTTATACCCACCTTTCTTTTTCTTCTGGTTCAATTCATTCTTTACGTTCTGCTTTATCCGTGTGTGGCTTGAGACTGCTTGTTCATTCCTGGCCGCCCAAACCTGAAATAATCACACAGAAACTGTATGAATTGCAATACTGTTTGGCGAATAGCTTAAATGTATTTCTAGCTAGCTCTTACATCTTACATTAACCCATTTCTATTACTTTGTGTATCGCCACAAGGCTGTGGCTTCCTGGGTAAAGTTCTGGCATCTGTCTTCTTCAGCGGCTACATGGCATCTCGCTGGCTCTGCCCACCCTCTCTCTCTTCATCTCTGTTTGGATTTTCTGCCTGACTTTACTCTATTAAGCCATTGGTCAAAAGCAGCTTCTTTATTAACCAATGGCAATAAAACATACTCGCAGCATACAGAGGGGAATCCCACATCGACCATGTTGCCACCAGCCACTTTAGCTCACATCAAAATAGTCATCTCTTCCCAGTGATATGCCTTTCTCACCATGATGGAGTGAGAGCTCCTGAAACTGGAAACCAAAGTAAATGCTTTCTCTCCTGTGTTGTTTCAGTCAGGTATCTTGTCAAATTAATGAAGAAAATAGCACAGCATAGATTTATAAAACCACCATACTTTGGAATAGACCCATACTGAATCATGTTTATATCTGTTGTGAAATCACTGTGATGCTCTAGTAATTGTGGTATGCTTCTAATTCTTTACCTGTAAGTGGAGTTTGTGTAATGGTTAGGTACAGTAAAATGCCAATAAAGCGAAGGTTGAATAAATCTCAGACACAACAAAGGAGCATTCCCAAACAAACAAAGGTTCAAGCTCCCCCAGCCCAAATCAGACAGCTATTGTTACTTTGTTCAATTTCTGCCACCTTGCCCCCAATCAAAAGATACCATTTGCCTGCTTCTGCTCTACAGAGCTTGTTACTCCATAGAGAAATTGGGTGAATCTGCCTGACAGAACACAGTTCCATGTCCTTGCTTTATCTGAAAAAAGCTGGGACATGCCATATGCTAGGGTCTATGTTGGGAAGCTGGAAGTCATTCAGTTAGGGCAACCATTAAAATGTCCAAAGGACTTAATTAAATTTATAGAAATAGAAGTAAGAATAGTGTTGCTGGAGGCAAGGAAGGAAGGTGATGAGAATTATTATTTTATGAGTCCAGAATTTCAATTTAGGACAAAAATTTACTGAGACAAGTTTGGTTGATCATTGTGAATATACCTAATGGATTGGACAGTGAAAGTGGCAAAGTTATCCATAACCAAAAGGATAAAACCTTGTCCAAATTGTTAAAAGATATTGAGGTAGTCATGAGAGAGAAATATTTATTCAAACCATAGTGTATTTTGCTTAATTGGCAAGTGAATTTACGGGTATTTGAGAATGATTGTGAGTACTTTGTTCAGAGCACATGATGTTGGCAGAATTCCTTTTACTACAGAAAGATTGCTAGAGAAGAAAATTCCACAATTTCCTTTGTAACCTCTTCTAATATTTAACAAATGCCATTACCAAGAAATTCTTTATATCTAACTGAAATCCCTCTCAGTATATTAGAAACCATTTCCTGTTTCCCTCTTTGGTACAGATAGAGAACTGTTGAGAGACATTTTAAGTACCAGGCCTTTGGGTTTAAAGAACTGTAGTTGCTTTACCCCTCCCTGGAAGGATGTCCTATGTGCTTTGAATTCATCTTCTGATAGTTCTTAACTCCACTTCTATTGTCTCTGCAATTCCCTTTTCCAAGGAGAGCCTGCTTGGGTAGTGAGCACCAGAAAAAAAATGTACTTAAACCTCATTTTGACATTGTCAATCTTATCTCTGTTTATAAACAATTCTTGGATTCATACAGAGTCACTGTGAGCATATTCCATCCTGAGCTAACTGACAATGAGATCTGCGAGACATAAGAACACCATTAAGAGGCCACAGGGACAAGGAAGCTCTTGCCACGGGTGTGTCATATGAACAATGAGATGAGTGGGCACGAACCTGGGGAGGAGGAATTGCTCTCCCAGGTCTTCAGATGTGGCTTTGAAAAGAGAGCTCTTTGTGTGGTAAGGCAGAGGGTCATATCTCCAGGGTGGTGGCTTCTGCATACAGCAGGAAGTAGAGAAGGTGGGATGAATGAGTAATCTATCAGGAAAACACCGTCTCTAAGGATGCCTTGTTCTCCTGGCTGTGAATGAGGAAACTTTTGTTGCCCCCATGAGATACTAGGTCCTGATGATGGCAGAATGGAGAGACTCATGTTGCTCTACAGTAGGGCATCCAAGGACTCAAGTACCAGGACCACCTTACTCTTGTCCAGCACATTAGAGAGCCGTACCTTCTATACACACTCTTGATCTAAAGTATGCTACCAGCTTCCCTGAGCTGTTGGCAAGCTACATGCACATACTGTCACCATTCACTAGGGAGGAAGATCCATGCATGGTCACATGGTCAATAGAAGAGTTAAGATGGACATTGCCACTTCAGTCTGCCTTGCTTCACAGAACACAAGCTTTCCGGAGGTCTGTCAGAACAGGATATACTTGATGGAGATTCTTCCAGACATCAGAGGATTGCACAATTAGCTAAGGACCTTCATCACCCGAACCTATACCATTTACAAAGCAGGAGCCAAAGTGCAAAAAAGAGGTGGTGATTGAAATAGAAGGTGAATAAATAGAAGGAGGAGAAACAAGAGGAATAAGTTGATTCCACTAGCACATTGAAGAGTAGTAGCGTATGGAGATCCCAAATAATTTTAGAAACAGTTTACTGTGTCTTGGGATTGGACGAAGGTCCTTTTAGCTATAGTTGTGCTTCTTGGTAAATAAACACTAAAAAGAAAAAAATACAATGTCTTAAAACATGTGTGTTATTCAATAACAGAACTATATTAAAAGAATTACTAGTGCCATTTCACATTAACAGTGTACTAAGAGCAAACATTATCCCAGATCGAGTGGGCTGTGTACACTGAACAGTTTATGAGTCAAAAGAGAAATAAATACTCTATTGAAGAAAAGGCTCCTTCTTACCACCCCCAGAGTTTCCTTGCAGATTAGATAATGGCCTATTTTATTTGAACAAAGCTTTCATCAAAATTTTGACAAGCCACACACACGGGCATTGAACTCAGGATCTAAAAAGACCATTGTTGTTCATTTGAAAAATCCACATTTTATCAAACAGATCATTAGAAGCAGGAAACCAAATGGGTATCTATCTTCGAACCGCAAGTTAGCAAACTGTCCCATCCTGACAGGGTTAAGTAGTGTTCAATTTCTTATGCATCAGCTCCAATCAAATCAGAACGCAGCATTAGTTTTTCTTTTGTTCAACAGTTTTGGGAGTTGGGGTATAAACTAGTGATAAGCTTAGTTTATCCATCAGTTTGTTCATGACTTACTCAGATAGGAATGCAGAAAGTATGCAGCCTATGTAATTCTGCAGACCAAATGAAAGCACAAGTGAGTTACCTCAGCACATACCTGTAAATAGCCTTGGTCAGCTGTATGAGTCTATCTGATCCATCTGAAGACAAAACAGCTTGACCTCTTCATCATGAGTGTGTAAACCTGAGCACTGGGGTAGGGAACTTATTCCAGCCCCAGTCACCATTCTGGTATCTACTCCATGTGAGAGATAAAGACAGGAGAGTGGTCCCACTTTATTACATACTATACACAGCCACCTCGGGATCTTAACATAAATCTGGAATAACAAAACCAAAGTTCTGTGCAGCAAATGAAAATGGACAAAGCAAATGGTGAAGTGGTCAGTGGTAGACTGATGGATGAGGTTCTTATTGATGCTATAAGGAAATTCCACAAGCTTAAAATGTGCTTTTATCATATTGGAGTTCTGAAGGTCAGAAGTCTAATTTGACGTGGCTACAGCCCCCCAGAGACTCTGGATAAAACTGTCTAGTCCTTTGCTTTTTCTACTTGCAGGGGCTGCTGGAAGCTTTTTGTCTCAGGGACACCCCATCTTCAAACCCAGCAGCACAGTATTGCCAAGCTTATCTCTTCTATTTCTGCTTCTGCTCTTCTTTCTCGTTGGGTGGCCCTGCTGTCAACACCTTGTTCCAGAGGGACACTTGGAACTACATTTTGCCCACCTAGATAACCCAGGACAATCTTCCCATCTGGAGATTCTTAGTTTAGTTACAAATTTAAGGAATGGTGGTTTGTTTGGTTTATTTCTGTCTTAACCAATGCTCTCTCAAGAAACAGAACTAATAGGATTAACATGTACATCTATGTGTGTGTGATTATGTATATATGCTGTATATTGTCCTGGCTAGTTTTTTTTATGTCAACTTGGCACATCTAGAGGGGAGGGAACTTCAGTTGTGAAAATGCCTCCATATTATTGTGCTGTAGGCAACCCTGTAGGGCATTTTCTTAATTGGTGACTGGTGGGGGAGGGTCCAGTCCATGATGGCTGATGTCCCTGTTTCTAGAGGAAAGCACACTGAGCAAGCCATGAAGAGCAAGTCAGTAAGCAGCATTCCTTCAAGGTCTCTGCATCAGCTATAACTCTAGGTTTCTGGTCTAACTGTTTTTTTGATGATGAACAGTGATGTAGAAGCACAAGAAAAAGAAAGCATTTCCTCCCTACCTTGTTTTTTGTTATAGTGTTTCATCACAACAATAGCAATCCTAACTAATACATACACACACATAAACACAATCACACACACGTGTGTTATATGTTTATATAGCATGAAACATATATATAACTTGTACGTGTATATATAACATATGGCAATATACATACACTATATATGTATGCATTTGTGTATGTATATTTAAAAAGGATTTACTAAAGTGACTTACAGGCTACTCCAGCAATGGTTGATTCATGTTAAAAAAAAAAAAAGACCTGTGGTTGTTGAGTTCATGAGACCGAATGTCTCAGCTAGTCTCCAGTCTATTTCGGAATTCTGAAGAGCTAGGTTCTAACACCCGTTAGTAAAATGCCTTAGCAGCAGGATAAATGAAATTTCCAATCAGAGTCAAAGCAAGTAGGCAAAAAGCAAAAGCTTCCTTCCACATGTACTGCTACCAGAAGATGTGGCCCAGATTTAGGGTGGTCTTCCTACATCAAATGATCTAATGAAGAAAATTCCTCTCCCTGCTTCTTAGTTTTTTTTTAGTTTATTCTGGATATGGTCAAGTTGGCAACCAAGATTAATCATTATAGGCATGCAAGGAAAAATATTCACAATCTCAGAGATTAAGACTTAGAAATTTGGGGGGAGGGAATTATTATTCTAACAGAAATGACAATGAAAATATTGACATCTGATCTATTCTTAACAATTCAGCAAAACACAGTTCTTCATTGAACTTAATATAAATTTAGTTATTTTAACTATAAACCAAGTATATGACTGATATCATGACAAAGCAAATAATAGCCTTAAAACAATCTTTGCTTTGGGAGCTTTTGTTGTTACAGTTGTTCTTGCTAGTGTTATTTGCTTGTTTTGAGATAGGGTACCATTTTGTAGTTCAGGCTAGCCTGGGAGCATCTACAGTGCTAAAATTACAGTGTGAGTCACCACACCTGACCAAATATTCTTTAATGACTTTCAAATGTATGTATAAACATCATGCACAGGCAAAGAAGATATTTTAAGATCCACAGTATGGGAAAAAACATGAAAATGAAACGGCACTAATGTCTGGGAGAAGAGCTCAGATTCGCAACATTTAAAAATATGATTCCACATAATCGCTTCTCAGCCTTTTGGCTAAGATCAACTGTAGTATCTGTTCTTACCAGCTTAATATCTGATATGTCCTCTATCTGAGGACAATATATTAAATGGATTTTTGGAATTAGAAGTTGGAAAAGGAGTTTACTCCATTCACTCCACACATTGACCTGGTATTGTAGTAGCTCCAGGCACCCACTCGGGGAATAAAAAAAATATGATTCCACAAATCAAAACTAAGGAGTTGAAGAATTCATAGAAAAAGATGAGCAAAGATAAGGAATTGAGATCAGATATACACATGTGCAGCATATATATTATGAGAATCTTCTTTTCCTCCTGGGTTAGGATGTGTTCCAGATTGCACAGTTGTGTGTCCCCAGTATTTATTGAAGTATTCAAATAGTAGTTCTTGATATGATGTTATTAGGTTTGGGTTTGGTCATGAGAGTGGATCCTTCATATTGAGAATAAGTGCCCTGAAAAGGAGGTGTTGAACCTGTGAGGATAAGAGAGCTGTCAGCAAAATAGGAAAAGGGGTCTGCCTGCCAGACCTCAAACATGCTGAAGCCTCACCAACATTACAAAGACTAATGGGATGTTGTACTATTGTCTGTAAGCTAACCTAACTTTGTGAGAAAACAGTGCGCACATGGGTAAAAGGAAAAGATAACTGGAAGGACACTTTAATATTCCTGGCAATGCACATGTTTACATGTGGCATACTTATTAGTTATCTGATTTTTTTTATAAAATAAAATATTCCCCTATGTGTCCCTTCCAAGCACTAGAAGATGCCTAGAGAAAGAATGGTTATTTTTCATTTAACACATGTGATGGCAGTGGAGAGAAAATACATAGCTGGGAAAAAGAAGCACAGGAGGTTTGGTGAAGGCTGTAAGGGATCCAATAAAGGCAGAGAAGTGACATAGGAAAGCATAGCAAATTAATAAGACAACTCTAGAAAATTTTCTGTGGTGGTTTGAGTAAGAATTCACCCCATAGGCTCATAGATTTGAATGCTTGGTCATTAGGGAGTGGCGCTGCTTGACAGTGATTACGAGGTGTGGTCTTGTTGGACAATGTACTTTGGGGTTTCAAACGCTCAAGCCAGGCACAGTACCTCCATCTTCCTGTGGACCCAGATGCAGACCTCTCAGCCCCTTCTCCAGCACCATATCTGCCTGCATACTACCATGTCCTGCCATGACGACAATGAACTAAACTTCTGAACTTCTACCCAGTCCTGATGAAACGTTTTCCTTTAAAAGAGCTGCCATGGTCGTGGTGCCTCTTCACAGCAATAGGACACTGACTAAGACACCTTATTAATATGAAAAATGACTTAAAACCATGTGATGGAGCAGGACAACCTGCAGTTCCAGAAGCACAAGGATCTTAAGTGCAAGGTGAGCATGGGAAACTGAAGGGACCCATGTCAGGAAAAATAGATGAAAGAGGACTGTGCATATTGCCGACTGGTGGAGATCTTACATAGTGTGAGTGAGGCTTTTAGGTTCAATCTCCTATACAGCCAAACATAAAAATAAAATATGTAGGAAATTTTCCTGGAAAGATAGTAGAGTAGAGGCTGCTGATTTGGACCTGCTGAACAAGAGGTCCTGGAATAAGAACATCATTGGCTTTATTCTAAAGAGAGAGAGAAAAAAAAGAAGAGCTTCTACTCACAAGGCACTGAGAGGATATTGAAAGTTTCCATGGAAAGGACAGAGAATTCAAGAAAGAAAGAAAGAAAGAAAGAAAGAAAGAAAGAAAGAAAGAAAGAAAGAAAGAAAGAAAGAAAGAAAGAAAGAAAGAAAGGAAAGAAGGAGGGACAGACGGAGGGAGGGAGAGGAAGGGAGGGAGGAAGGAAGGAAGGAAAAGAGAAAGAAAGAAAGCACAGTTCCCACCTCGTGGAGGGGAGGGAAGTAGGAGTCTTATTCAAAAGTGGTACTGGGGATTGGCCTTCAAGAGAAGTCCAATTAATAAGAAAAATTCCAAATAAAATTCAGAGAGTTATTCACACCAACAGTTGCATAATACAAAGAAATATATGAAACACGAAAAAGCAAGGTGATATGACTTCTCCAAAAGATCACCTGCACACAAACAACTACTGCAGAGACATTCAAATGCATAACACGCCAGATGAAGGCTTCAAACGGTTGCTGGTAAAATGATTTCTGACTGGGTCACTACTGCACCAGTAGATGTTACAAGCAGGTTACTGTTGTAGTTCACATGTTTCATAGCTAGGTCTCCCTTTCTCCTCTGGTAGCATGCAGAATACATTTCCAGTACTATGGACACTAGTTATTTGCACATATTTAATAATGGGGTTTTATTGTAAAAGAAAATAAGTAGAAATAAATGTTGGTGAGTGTGTGGGGAGGGAGGTACACTTATACATGCCTGATAGGAATATGAATTGCTGCAGCCCCTATGGAAATCATTGTGAAGATGTCTTAATAGCCCTGAACACAAAGCTGCATAATACCCAATTCTACCATGCTTGTATATATACCTAAAGGACACTAAGTCATCATATTACAGATGTATTTTCATAAGCATGCTTATTGCTGCATTGTTCAAAATAGCAAAGCAATGAAATAGAACTAACCTAGGTGTCTGTCACCCAAGAAACAGATAAAGACTATGCAGTATATGTACACACAGGAATTTTATTCAGTCATAAACAGGATCATAAAAGATTTACAGGAAAATATATAAAAATTTAAAACTTGATGTTAAGTGAGATAAACCAGACTCAAAAAAACAATAGACTGCATGTATTCTTTCTGTTGTGGAATTTGAATTTAGGTGTGTGTGTGTGTGTGTGTGTGTGTGTGTGTGTGTGTGTGTGTGTGTAAATCATGAAAGCAGAAAGGGGATGGAAAAGGAGAAAAAAAGTATAATGGGATTTTTACTGCATGAAAACATATAGAGGGACTATTTGGAGGAAGTTGGTGAGCAGTAGCAGGGAATGTGGGTGAAAGGTGGGTGGGTTATAGCAAATTATAATGACATATAAGCATAAAAATGCCATAAGGAAACCCATTATTTACATGCTATCTTTAAAATTAAAGTTAGGTAAAAGTTGACAGCAAGTGATAAATATATCTCAGTGTTTATCAGTCTTCTAGCATACTCAGTGACCTAGTTCCCCATACAAAACGAAAAGACTAAATCTTGAAATAATTTTTGATAATTAATTGTTATCATTAATTAAGTGTTACTTAATTAACACTGAAAACCACTAAAGTATATGATCTCCAGTATTAAAATTCAGTGTGGCAGTACCAGCAGATCCATCTGTAGGGGTAAGTATGTCCCCGCCCGGCTGCCAAGATGCCCCGAGAAGGGAGTACATGCACCCTCCAATCCCCTAAACTTTCTGGCCATTCAGTGGGGGCTTCTCCCTGGCTACTGGCTTTCCTACTTATCCCACCCCAGCTCACCCCCAAGCACCCCTTTCCATTTGAGGGGTCCTAGGAGCTCCCAAGCAGCCTGCTTCAGGGCTGAGGCTCTGGGGACAAAGTGGTGAGTGCAAGGCTGCAGGGGTTTCTTTGTTCCACGGAGCCTGCATGTACCAAGCCCTCCCTTTTGTCTGCAAGGTCCTTGTCCAGGAAGTGGCCCTGATCCAGTACCAGCAGATCCATCTGGAGGGGGTCCTTAGATCCACCATCACAGCCTACTTCAGGGAGGAGGGGATCTGAGAGCCAACTCCAGTGCTGAGGGGACCTATAAGAGGGCAGAACAAGAAAATTCCCCAAGTACACAGTCAGTCACAGCAAAGATTGGACAAAGCCACTCAGACTCCCCAGACAGCATTCAAAGGAAGAGATGGGGAGGCGCCAATGCAAGAATTCCTCCAACAACCTGAAAAGCAACATGATAACACCAGGATCCAGTGAATATGCAACAGGAAGACTTGAACAAACTAATTCAGAAGAAATAGAAGAAATCAACGTTAAACGTAACATTATGAAAGTGATAGAGACCATTAAAGAGGATGTAAAAAGCTCCATTAAAGAAATGGATAAGAAGACTAATAAAAAGTTAGGAGAAATGAATAAATCCCTCAAAGATACCATAGAAAACCAAGGAAAAGCAATCAAACAGGTAATGGAAACAGTTCAAGACGTGAAAACTGAAATGGAGGCAATGAAGAAAACACAAACCGAGGGATGGCTGGATGTGGAAAATCTGGGTAAATGAACAGGAACTACGGAGACAAGTATAACCAACAGAATACAATAGATAGAAGAAAGAATCTCAGATGCTGAAGATATGATAGAAAAAGTAAACTCATTGAACAAAGAAAACAATAAATCCAACAAATTCTTAACACAAAACATCCAAGAAATCTGGGACAACATGAAAAGACCAAACCTAAGAATAATAGGGGTAGAAGAAGGAGAAAAATTCCAGCTCAAAAACCCAGAAAATATATTCAACAAAATTATAGAAGAAAACTTTCCCAAACTAAAGAAAGATATTCCTATGAAGGTTCAAGAAGCATACAGAACACCAAATAGACTGAATCAAAAAAAACCATCCCCTCACCATATAATAATCAAAACACAAAACATACAGAATAAAGAAAGAATATTAAAAGCTGCAAAGGAAAAGGGTCAAGTAACATATAAAGGTAAACCTATCAGAATTACAGCTGAATTCTCTATGGAAACCATGACAGCCAGAAGATATTGGATAGATATGCTGCAGACACTAAGAGACCATGGATGCAAACCCAGACTACTATACCCAGCAAAGCTTTCTTTCACCATCGATGAAAAAAACAAGATATTCCAGGATATAAGCAAATTTAAGCAATACATAGCCACAAACCCAGCCTTACAAAAAGTACTAGAAGGAAAACCACAACTAAAGGAAGCAAACAATACCCATGATAACACAGACATCAAACAACCTCCCACCAGCACAACTCAAAGAAGGAAAACACACAAACTCTACCACGCAAAAAAAAAATATTAACTGGAGTTAAGAACCACTGGTCATTAATATCGCTTAATATCAATGGACTCAATTCACCTATAAAAAGGCACAGGTTAAGAGAATGGATATGAAAATAGGATCCAAAATTCTGTTGTTTACAAGAAACACACCTCAACCACAAAGACAGACATTGTCTCAGAATAAAGGGTTGGGAAAAGGTTTTTCAATCAAACGGACCTAAGAAAGAAGTGGGTGTGGCTATACTAATATCGAACAAAATTGACTTCAAACTAAAATCAATCAGGAGATGAAGATGGACACTTTATACTTTTAACAGGAATAATTCATCAGGAGGAAGTCTCAATCCTGAATATCTATGCCCCTAATATAAAAACACCCACATATGTAAAAGAAACATTACTAGAACTCAAAGCACACACCAAACCCCACACACTAATAGTAGGAGATTTCAACACTCGTCCCTCACCAATGGACAGGTCATCCAGGCAGAAACTTAACAGAGAAATAAGAGAACTAACAGATGGAATGAATCAAATGGACTTAACAGACATCTGTAGAACATTCCACCCAAACAGGAAAGAATATACCATCTTCTCAGCATCTCATGGAACCTTCTCAAAAATTGATCACATACTCAGTAACAAAGCAAACATCCACAGATACAAAAATATTGTAGTCACAATCTGTGTCTTATCGGATCACCATGGAGTAAAGTTAGAATTTAACAATTCTACCAAGAGACCCTAGAAATTCATGGAAATTGAACAGTCAACTACTGAACCGCTCCTGGGTCAAGGAAGAAATAAAGAAAGAAATTAAAGTCTTCCTTGATTTCAACGAAAATAAAGACACAACTTATCCAAACCTATGGGACACTATGAAAGCAGTGCTAAGAGGAAAGTTCATAGCACTTAGTGCCCACATAAAGAAAACGGAGAAAGCACACATTAGTGACTTAACAGCACACCTGAAAGGTCTAGAAAAAAAAGAAGCAGATTCACTCAGGAGGAGTAGAAGACTGGAAATAATCCAACTGAGGGCTGAAATCAACATAATAGAGACACAGAAAACAACCCAAAGAATCAATGAATCAAAGAGCAGGTTCTTTTAGAAAATCAACAAGATCGACAAACCCCTATCTAAACTAATCAAAAGGCAGAGAGAGAACACTCAAATTAACAAGATCAGAAATGAAAGGGGGACATAACAAGAGACACTGAGGAAATTCATAGAACCATTAGGTCTTACTACAAAAGTCTGTATGCCACAAAATTGGAAAATCTAAAAGAAATGGACAGTTTTTTAGAAAAATACCATATACCGAAATTAAATCAAGACCAGGTGAACAATTTAGATAGACCTATAAGTCACGAGGAAATAGAGGCTGTCATCAAAAACCTCCCAAACAAAAAAAAAACCCAGGACCAGATGGTTTTAATGCAGAATTCTACCAGAACTTCCAAGAACAGCTAATAGCTATACTCCTTAATGTGTTTCACATAATAGAAACAGAAGAGTCATTGCCAAACTCGTTTTATGAAGCAACAGTTATCCTGATACCAAAACCACACAAAAACGCAACCAAGAAAGAGAATTACATACCAATCTCACTCATGAACATGGATGCAAAAATTCTCAATAAAATACTGGCAAACTGAATCCAAGAACACATCAAAAAATTATCCATTCTGATCAAGTACGCTTCATCCCGGAGATGCAGGGATGGTTCACATACAAAAATCTATCAATGTAATACATCATATAAATAAACTGAAAGAAAAAACCATATGATCATTTCATTAGATGCTGAAAAAGCATTTGACAAAATTCAACACCTCTTTATGATAAAGGTCTTGGAGCGATTAGGGATACAAGGATCATACCTAAATATAATAAAAGCAATATACAGCAAGCCGACAGCTAACACCAAATTAAATGGAGAGAAACTCAAAGCGATTCCACTAAAATCAGGAACAAGACAAGGCTGTCCACACTCTCCATATCTCTTCAATATAGTGCTTGATGTTCTAGCAATAGCTATAAGACAACATAAGGAAATCAAGAGGATTTGGATTGGAAAGGAAGAAGTAAAACTTTTGTTATTTGCAGATGATATGATAGTGTACATAAGTGACTGCAAAAACTCTACTGAAGAATTCCTACAGCTAATAAATACCTTCAGTGATGTGGCAGGATACAAGATCAACTCAAAAAAAATCAGTAGCCCTCCTATACACTAAGGCTAAAGAAGCAGAGAGGGAAATCAGAGAAACATCACCTTTCACAATAGCCACAAATAGCATAAAGTATCTTGGGGTAACACTACCCAAGGAAGTGAAAGATCTATTTTACAAGAACTTTTAGGCCTTGAAGAAAGAAATTGAAGAGGATACTGAAAAATGGAAGGATCTCCCATGCTCCTGGATTGGTAGGATCAATATAGTAAAAATGGCAATTCTACCAAACACAATCTATAGATTTAATGCAATCCCCATCAAAATCCCAACAAAATTCTTCATGACTTGAGAGGACAATAACTAACTTTATATGGAAAAACAAAAAGCCCAGGATAGCCAAAACAATCCTATACAATAAAGGTACTTCCGGGCGCATTACCATCCCAGACTTCAAACTCTATTACAGAGCTACAGTAATGAAAACAGCTTGGTATTGGCCAAAAACAGAGACGTTGACCAATGGAATTGAATCGAAGCCCGGATATTAATCCACAAACCTATGAACACCTCCTATTTGACAAAGAGGCTAAAAGCATACAATGGAAGAATGAAAGCATTTTTAACAAATGGTGCTTGCATAACTGGATGTCAACCTGTAGGAGAATGAAATTAGACCCTTATCTATCACCATGCACAAAACTCAAGTCCAAATGGATGAAAGACCTCAATATTAATCCGACCACACTGAACCTGATAGAAGAGAAAGTGGGAAGTAGCCTGCAATACATGGGCACAGGAGACCACTTCTTATGTAAAACCCCAGTGGCACAGACAATAAGAGCAACAATGAACAAATGGGACTGCCTGAAACTGAGAAGCTTCTGTAAAGCAAAAGACACAGTCATTAAGACAAAAAGTCATCCTACTGAATGGGAGAAGATCTTCACTAATTCCACATCAGACAAAGGTCTAATCTCCAAAATATACAAAGAACTCAAGAAGCTAGACATTAAAATGCTAAATTACCCAACAGAGAATTCTCAACAGAAGAAGTTTGAATGGCCAAAAGATACTTAAGGTCATGTTCAACTTCCTTAGCGATCAGGGAAATGCAAATCAAAACAACTTTGAGATACCATCTCACACTTGTCAGAATTGCTAAAATCAAAATCACAAAGGATAGCCTATGCTGGAGAAGATGTGGAGTAAGTGGAACACTCATCCCTTGCTGGTGGGAATGCAAACTTGGGCAACCACTTTGGAAATAAGTGTGGCGGTTTCTCAGGAAATTGGGAATCAACCTACCTCAGGATCCAGCAATACCACTCTCGGGAATATACCCAAGAGATGCCCAATCATACTACAAGTCATTTGTTCAACCATGTTCATAGAAGCATTATTTGTAATAGCCAGAACTTGGAAACAACCTAGGTGCCCCTCAATGGAAGAATGGATAAAGAAAGTATAGAATATATACACATTAGAATACTACTCAGCGGTAAAAAACAATGACTTCTTGAATTTTGCTTGCAAATGGATGGAAATAGAAAACACTGTCCTGAGTGGAGTAACCCAAACCCAAAAAGACACTTATGGTATGTATTCACTCATTAGTGGACTCTAGCCATAAACAAAGGACATTAAGCCTATAGTTCACTAGCCTAGAGAAGACAAATAGCAAGGTGGACCCAAAGAAAACCATACATAGATCCTCCTGGAATTTGGAAGCAAACAAGATAGCAGGGCAATAGTTGGGAGCACGAGGGTGGGGGAGGGGTAAGGGTTGGGTTGGAGGGTTGGGTTGGAGGAAGGGGCGAGAGGGAAGGAGAAGAGAGAACGGAAGGACTGGGGAGGGCTTAGGGGAGTGGGAGGGTGGAGATTGGGGAAGGGCAGATATTGGAGCAGGGAAGAAGATAACCTCACTAAAGGAGCCATTTTAGGGTTGGCAAGATACTTGGCTCTAGAGGGGATCCCAGGTGTCCATGGGGATGTCCCCTGCTAGGTCCTTAGGCAGCAGAGGAGAGGGGGCCTGAACTGGCCTTGTCCCATAGTCACACTGATGAATATCTTGAATATCACCATAGAAATTTCATCCTTGGATGGAGATAGAGACAGAGACCCACATCCACATCAGAGCAATGGACTGAGCTCCCAAGGTCCAGTTGAAGAGCAGAAGGAAGGAGAAGATGAGCAAGGAAATCAGGACCGCACACTGAGACAGTGTGCCTGATCTAATGGGAGCTCACCAAATCCAGCTGGACCGTGACTGAATGAGTATGTAATGAAACTGGACTCTCTAAATGTGGCTGCCAATGGGACAGACTGAGAAGCCATCGATAATGGCACTGGGACCTGTCTATTCTGCATGTATTGGCTTTTTGGGACCCTAGTTTGCTTGGATGCACACCTTCCTAGGCCGGGATGGAGAGGGGAGGGCCTTGGACTTCCCACAGGGCAGGATACCCTGCCCTCTCTTAAGAATGGAGAGGGAGGGAGGGAGGAGGGTTAGTGGGGGAGTGGGTGGGGAATGGAAGAAGGGGAGGAAGTGTCAATTTTGAATGGAAAAATAAAAAAATTCAGTGTGTTATCTTTTATTTCCAAGTTTTTATGATAATGTAAAATAATAAAGTAAAATTTAGTGATGTTTTATGTTTATAATATAGACAGTTTGATTAAATAATAAAATGAAATTAAACTACAAATGAAAAAAAAGGAAAGAGAAAGTTTAGTCCTAGGGACTATTAATACCAAGAGACATCTTAAAGTGTGTTGGATTTAAAGCTAGGGAAAGAATGGCAAGCAGGATAACAAGAAAAATGCATAGTGGAGAAAAGTCAGCAATTTCAGACCTTTCCACACACTTCAGGGCCAGAAGTAGTAAGAGTCTCCGGGTGTGCCCTATAGTTTTGTATGATGCTGGGCTGTACCAGAAGGTAATATTCTATTGTCATTGTTCCTATAGGCTTCAGGCTAGGAAAGGGTTGACGGTAATGATATTTAAATGCAATTCAAAATCAGAAACAAATGTGAGCTGAGTGCAACTAAATAGTGTGTTCTTTTTCCAAATGCTGACAGTGGAGAAATGACACCACTAAGAAAAAATGGGAGAGGAAAGGAAACAGATCTTGGGTAATTTCCTCTGTCTCTTTTAATGTAGTTGAAGGCAAAAGAAAATCATTTGAAGCAAATCAACCAAATAACTACCATTGTTAGTCTATATAACAGAAAAATTGAACATTAAGAAAAATAACAATATTAGTTAGGTTAGGTAATTGATGACACAATACTGTAATTATAATCTATGAAAAAATAATTAGTACACTGGGTTTCATTAAAACTAAACATCACTCAGTGGTAAACTGTTTGCTGCACAAGCATGAGGACCTGTGTTTAGATCTCCGGAATCCATGCACCAGCCATATGTGGTGCAGTGACCTTGCAGCCCTTACAGTGGGAAGACAGAGACAGACAGATCCCTGAGGCTGCCTGGCCAGCCCGTCTAATAAATCTGTGAATTATCCGAACAGTGAGAGAATCTGTATCAAAAAAGAAGGCAGAGAGCAATTAAGGAAGACACCATACACCAACCTTGAGCCTTTCTACACTCCATAGATGATCATATGCATACACATTCCCACATGTACATGCACGAACACACACATATACTACACACCAAAACTAAAGCACCCAAGGGGGGAAAAACCTTCTATACTGTGAAAGTCACAATGAAGATAATGCAAAGCCAAGTCAATGTATGTAGTAGTGACACTTTCCTGTGTCACTCATGTTTTTATTATTTAAGCTAATAAAATATTTATTACTAGAACATTTTTTTAAGTCTACAGTAAAACTGAGTAGAAGGTAGAGCCAGGTCCTGCATAGCCTAGCTTCCTCCCACAGCATCCACACCACTGCCTTCGCAGCACACATCTCTTAGATCCCACGAACCTCTGAACCATCACTATCACCCCCATAGAAAGTTTGTGCTGCCATTTTTTGTTTTTTCTGTGACACAGTGTCAAGGTACTGTTTGGTCAAAGTAGCCTCCCAAAATGGCAGTACTGGTGGCAATGTCCTAATCAGAAGGACTCTGGCCAGGTAAACAGAGGATGGTTATTGGGCAAACCTAAAGGCTGGTTTCTGCTTACCACAGAAGTAGATCTCTCACTGGGCGGTGGTGGCGCACGCCTTTAATCCCAGCACTCGGGAGGCAGAGACAGGCGGGTCTCTGTGAGTTTGAGACCAGCCTGGTCTACAAGAGCTAGTTCCAGGACAGGCTCCAAAGCCACAGGGAAACCTTGTCTCGAAAAAGAAAAAGAGAACCCCCCCCCCAAAAAAAGAAGTAGATATCTCAGGGCATATTCCCAGCACTCAGGAAGCAGAGGCAGGTGGACCTCTGTGACTTTGAGGCCAACTTGGTCTACAAAAAGAATTCCAGGACAACCAGGGCTACACTAAGAAATCCTGTCTCAAAAAAAAAGAAAGAGAGAGAGAGAGAGAGAAGAAAGAAAGAAAGAAAGAAAGAAAGAAAGAAAGAAAGAAAGAAAGAAAGAAAGAAAGAGGGAAAGAGAAAAAGAAGAAGTAAAAAAGAAAGCTAAGTGGTGATTCTGATGGAAAGATTTGCAGAAGACACTAATAAAAGGAGTAGTAACTAAAATGCATAAATGGCTCATGAAATTGACAGAAATTAAACAGACAACCTAATTAAGAAATAGGCAAAGGATCTGATCAGACACTTCATCAAATAAAATTTCCAGGTGGAGAGATATCATAAGATAAATAAATGATAAATAATATAACCTTATTCAGCTTACAGTCTTTGAAGCCTGGGAAGTCCTAGAATCTGGTGCTGGTATCCTGTGAAGATTTCCATGCTGTGCTATGACATGGTGGAAAGGTGAGTTTTCATGTATGACATAGAGAAAGTCAATTGATCACGGTTATCAGTAGCCCATTCTCTTAAGAACATCATTAATCCACAAATGAGGTAAGAGTTTAATGATCTAATCACTTCTTAAAAGCCCCATCTTTCATCAGAGAATTGTGCATCAAAGCCACAATGCACAATGAGGCCACACCACACTTATCAAAATCAACATCCTCCATTTACTGGCATCAAATATCAGCAGGCAAGCGCAACAGAACTCCTGCTTGTTGCTGGCCTGAACAGGAAATGGGTAGTCCTTTAGAAGAAGCTTCTTCTAAAACCAAACACACTCATAGTATGTAACCTAACATCCTTACTCCTCGGTTACCTAGTGGACGGAGCTGAGAACAGATGCTAACAATATGCTTTCAGGGTTGACCATTTAGTATGCGGAAACTAGCTGGTTTGCTCTCCCTGAAGAAGGCTATTTCTTTCACTCCCAGCATTTCTTAGTTGTCAGTAGTTCTTTGGTGAGGCCTTGTGGAAGAGAATAAAGGAAGCAAAGAGAAGGAAGAAGTGGTGTAATTATTTTATAATATCAAAATTAGAAGAAATAATTTAAAAATATACTAACAAAAAATGCCAGTGAATATTTATAATCACGTTATTCATAATTGCCAAATCTTGAGACAGCCAGCATGCCTTCAGTAGGTAGAGGGATAAACTGTGATATGGCCAGACAATGGAAAATTATTCAATGCTTTAAAAAAAAAGAAATGTCAAGCCATGAAGACACATAAATGATAATTAAATGCACACCACTGGTGGCTTCTGGGTGTGAAAAGTCTATGTGCTTATTATCACAGTGATAAGGCATTTTGAAAATGTGAAATGTGAAATGATGATAAAGTAATGGAATGATTGGTGACTGTTAGTGGCCCAGGGAATGGATAAATAGGCAGAACCGAGGAGAGCTTTAGGGCTCTTAAACTGAATCCATTTTCTGTTGCTAATAGCACAATTCCATAGAATAGGTAAGTCATTTGAAAAATGTTCTTCACTTTGATTGATAGCTCTATTCATGGCCTTCTTGTTGGTAATTCTCAGGTGGCATGGGTTGTTCATGGTGAAAGACACTGACTGAGTGATGGACATAGCCAACCTGGTTTTTTTGTTTTGTTTTGTTTTGTTTATAGCAAGCATAGTCTTCAAACTTTAAGTGTTCAATTGGTTGCATGAATTGATTTTTCCATTCTTAAAAGCAGAGCCATAATCAGCTTCTGACAGATCTCACCCATTTCTTAATATTGCGTGATGGGGATTCAACCTTCTTATACCATAGCCGAAAGACTTCTGTGTAACACTGCAATGGGGACATCACACCATCATAAACTTGTCCAAACCACGTAACACAGAAACATTGGCATGAATATAAATGAGGTAAGAAAGTTTAAACAGCCCAGTGACCCAGGTCACCTCCTGTTGAAAATCTTTCTTTTCTGCTCTTTCCTGATAGAGCAAAACCCAGTGCCTTCTCTCCTGATAATTTGTGTTCAGGCAAAACAAGGTACATAGAAAAAGGGCCAGCTCAGTTCAGACTAGTGTTGGCCACAAACATGGTGAAGGCCAATCATTTGTTCTTGAAGTGACTTGTTGGGAAGAAAGTCCTATTGGCCACATCATGCACTTCCATGACAGGACATGCACATACTTAAAATATTGGGATGCACTGCTCCATGTGCGTGCATACACACACACACACGCGCACACACACACACACACACACACACACACACACACACACACACACACACACGGAGTGAGAGACTCAGGAGCGCCCTCCTGGGGAGTGCACTCTGTGTACTTACTGCCACTTTTAATAAATCTGCATTTTCATTGCTGCTTTCCTTTGTTTTGCTCCTTTGTTTCTTGTCACCTATAAGCAAGGAGACAGTGACGCCCCT